>JAODAL010029552.1:0-51421 GCA_025379985.1 Phyllomedusa bahiana | reverse complement strand
CGACCATTGAACAAAAAATAATTGTGGGTCAAAACAAAGCGCATCAACTGTGCTACAAAGGTGTTGTGCTGCTGCAGAAACTGACTCCTAGTGGAGAGAAAGAATTCTACAGCTTGGAGACCCTCCTGGTGTGGAATTGAACTGTAGAGGGCCTCCACATCAATACTACAGAGGAAGGCATCATCCTCAATTACCACATCTTCCAGTTTGTGCAATAGGTCCATTGTGTCCCTAATATAAGATGGTAATGTAAGGACAAATGGATGCAAGACCTGGTCCAGATATGTACCCAAGTTCTGAGTGTTACCTATATTAGAGGATTGCTGTATAGGTGATAGATAGAATAAGAATGAGTATTATTTATAGGTGATATTTTGCTAAGGTCTGTATACACACATTAGGTGGTGGTCGTAGCTAAGGATAGGTGAACGGGTTTTGATTTGATAGTTAGGTTAGGTTCCGGCTGGGGTCGTCCTTATTGGGACGGTTTCCCCTTTTTTGTGGATAGGTAGGGTTTAGTGTAGGTTTATAGGGATAAGTATAGGGTTTTCATAGGCTATTTTAAGTGATGTATTAAAAGTTATATTTTAGGTCAAGTATTTTCTACATGTTGTTTTGTGCATCTTTATGTAGTGCAAGAATTCTTTTTTTCAGATCCTCAGACAGTTTGTGCCATGTTGAACTTCCAGTGACCAGTATGAGAGAGTGTGAAAGCAATAACACTATTCACACCTGAGACATTGTAACACTAACAAGTCACATGGGACCATGGAGGGAAATGGCAAATTGGGCACAATTTATCCATTTTCACTTAGGGGTGTACTCACTTTTGTTGCCAAATTTACACTGTTATACAATCTGTACACTGACTGCTTTACATTGTATAGAAGTGTCAATAAAACTTTTATAATATAATATAAAAAAAATATATAAATATAAAATATATATATAAATATATATCATAAATTTTCAACTCAACTAGAATGTTATATATACATATATTAGTGTAGGGAAAATATAAAAAATATGTGCATATGTATATGTTTGTGGTTATATAAAAAAATAAAATATATATATATATATAACAATATATTTGTACTTGTATATGTGAGAAAATATATACATATATATATATATATATTTTTAAATGTTTAATATATATATATATATATATTAAAATGTATATAATATATAAATACACACACAAATATAAGCGTGGGATCTATCTATAGATAAATATATTAATATTATATATATAATATATATTAAAGAAAATGATAATATTAGGTGTGGTGATATGATATAATGCTACGTGTATATGTGTGTGTGTGTATATATATATATATATATATATATATATATATATATATATATTAGTGTGTGTATGTGTATATATAATTGTGTGTTATGTATCTGACATGAAATCAGAATAATCCTTACCTGTTTAAGGTCAATCAGAATTACCAAAATTATTTATGGTTATTTAAGCTTATGTCTCGGTATATTTATGTACCAGGTTATGTCCCGATTCTTGTACATGTCCATTTCTTCTTTGATCATCTCTGGTGTATTCTAGGCTTTTGCTTAAATAAATAAAGAGCAACAGCTATTTAATATGCTGTAACTGTGCCATACAGATCCCTAGTAAGGCCCTTAGGTTAATTGCGGAGTAGTCGCCCCGACAAGGGTGGCCCCATACAGATATATCTTTAGTATTCCCTATGCAGACCCTGTATCAATCATAGACTTATGATTACAAATCCTCCCTCCCCCATAAACTGCAGCAGCCAGATGGAAGTCAAAAGGCAACTTTAAAAAGCACTACAGATGTTGTTTTTTTCCTTATAGCCCTTTTTTTCCACTTGCATTTTTTTTTAGTCAATGCCAGGTGTTTTCAGAAATCAGCATGCTGTGGATTTAGTGGGTTTCTTCATGCAGTTTGTAGCATTTTTTCTCCCATAGACTTCCATTGTTTTCTCTGCACCCGAAAAATGTATTCGTGTTGCATTCTTATGATACGTTTTTTGTAACATTTCCTCACACATTGATGCATGTGCAAATGTACATTTTTGGTGGACAAAAAAACACTACAAAAACTGTTTTTGAAGCGTTTTTATTTTTTATTTTTTTAAATGCTGTACAAAATAGGTGTGAAGAGGCCCCCAGGGTATATTCACACACTAGTTTTCAACAAAGTTTTCTAGCCAGATACCACATGGATTCTGAAATATTCATTGACATTTTAATGAAAATTCTTTCCATTGACTTTAATGTAATGTTGATACTTCAACCTTATTCACTGTTGAAGTCTATGGAAAGCCCAAGTATGGTTTCACACACTGCATTTTTGCCAAAAATAGTACTAATACCACATTTAATTTATTTGAGTTTTTATTTTTTGCAAAAATTGTGGCTGCCAGATGTTAGCTGCAAGTCAATAGGCAAGTCACTACAGACATTGCTCCTTTTCCTTTTAGCATTTTTGTTTCATTATATTTTTTTATAGATCTCCACTATTGTATTTTTTTTTGCACCAAAAAAAAAAGAACAAACATGTGGTGTTTGGGGTTTTTTTTAATCATTTTTTTTTCACCTTGCAAATCATGTGATGGATCACACAGTTTGCTATGGCATAAAAAACGCACCTGCATGAAAAAAAATAATAAAGCCATGTTTGCGGGAGGTTTTTTTTTTTTTTACGGCATTCAGTCTTCGGTAAAAATTATGTGTTATCTGTATTCTACAGGTTGATACGCATCGGCGTAAAAAAAATTCCAAACATTTTCTATTTTTGAAATTTGCGCCGCATCACTATTATATGCGACCAATTACTTTTTTGTGCTAACACCTACGGATGTCAGTGAGGGTGCATTTTTTGCAGGCTGAAGTGTACTTTTTATTGCTAGCAGTTTGGAATGCATGCAGCTTTTTTTTGATCACTTTTATTCCAATTTTTATGTGACATGAAATGACCAAAAAAACATAATTTTCGCGTTTGGAATTTTTTTTCTTCTACGGTGTTTAGCATATGGGATAAGTAATGTTATATTTTAATCAGACTTTTTCAGACGCGGCGATACCAAATACGTGTAACTTTTTATTATTTTATTTTTTTTCTTTGTAAAATGACGAAAGGGGGGTGATTTGAACTTTTAATACTTTTTTTTATTTTTTTTAAACTTTAAAACTTTTTTTTTTCTTCAACTTTGAGTCCCCCTAGGGCGCTTTACCACTAGCGGGCGCAATCATTTATACAGCCTAATGTCCTAATGCATTGCATAGACAATGCATTAGGCTGTACCAAGATGGCGGCTTCCCCACTTCCTGCCTGGGGCCGGAAGTGGGGAAATTCAAAACATTGCAGCAATGGAAGCCTTCACAAGGCTTCCTGCTGTCATGTTAGCCAATCGGGAATAAGCGATTTTGCCACCGATCTCCCGATCAGAGTGAGGAACGGTGCGTGGCGATCCCGCTTCAAAGCCGCTTACCAGCGCTATGACGTACTCATATGTCGGTAAGGGGTGTCCTCGGCATGCTGTTTCACAGAGCTAGAGACAGCTTCAGGATCCCACTTCCTGGTTAGGCTGTGGGTGGTTCTACAGCAGTAATCTGATAACAGCAGGGCAGAAGGCTACAGAGCCCTAAAACGTTAGTTTGTCCGTAAGAAAGATAAACAATCAGCTCCTGTTCTGCTGATAAGACACAGTAGGGAGTGTTGTCACTATGGTTGGACATGGCAGCTGGAGCAATGAGAGCAGAGAAAGGTGGTTGGTAACGTAGAAAAGCTTGTCTACATAGGCAGGAGAAAAGCAAAGGAAAATCAGAACAGCAGTTAAATTGGTAATAATCTTTATTAACCTATGTCTACATGTTAAAGCTAATCAATGTGGTGAGAATTCCCCATAGTTTCATACATTTGCCAAAAAATGCTTCTTAAAACCTCCTAAAAAGATATGTTTTTTTCTTTGGCAAAAAACTACAGCAGCCAGATGTCAACTAGAAGTCAATAGGCAAATTGGCTGTTCCATTTTTCTTTGTAGTCTTTTGTTTTTTCACTTTCAGCTCGTTATTTCGGTCAGTTGCTGTTTTTTAAAAATGCAGCAGACCACTGGTGTAGTGTTGTTTTAAGCAGTTTGTGTCGTGTTCCTCCACACAGACCTCCCCATTGTTATTAATATCTGTAAAAAAAAAATGCATGCGTGCATGTGTTGCATTATTTTAATACATTTTTGGACCCTTTTTTCACGTTGTAAATCGTGATGGATTACATGATTTGTAATTTGAAAAAATGCACTAGAAAAATAGCCATCAAAATTCATGTACAAATACATAATTCTGCAAATAAAATGTGTCTAAAAGCATTATTAAAAAAAAAAAAAGCCTAAAAAAGTCCCATGCTTTTTTCATGCTGTGTATCTTTTATGTAATTTTAGATGCGTTTCTAGTGCCATTTTTATTTAGGTACATGCGTCTAAGGCCTCGTTCACACGGCTTATTTGGGCGCTGATTGGAGCCGTAGTGCGCGCCGTATTTGCGCTGCAGTACGGCTCCAATCCGTCCCAGTAACTACGGTAAATCCACAGTTCTCATAGAGAACTATGGATTCCGTCTCTTCTCCCGCTCGGGCGAATCCGCCGCGGGAGGAGAAAGTGACATGCACATTATTTACAGCGTGTACGCGCCGTAGGTAATGACAGTCTATGGGGCCGGCCCCCCGCCGCTCCCTGCTGCACGGCTGCCGGCGTAATTGCGGGGCGAAATCCGTCCCCGCAATTACGCCGGCAATAAGCCGTGTGAACGAGGCCTTATATGTATGTTTTCTTCCGTTGCACTTTTCCCATTACAAATCATGTGATCCATATATCATTTGAGCTAAAGGGGTTTTCCAAGACTTTCAAAAGTCTCCCTACCACCCAGCACTGTGCTAAAATAGAAAATTAACCCAAACTTTCCTCTCCCATCACCACTGTTCCAGAGCTCTAGGGTCCCCCCTCAGTCACTCTGATGATGTCACGTTCTTGGATGACATGATACTACTACCAATCACTGGCCTCAGCATGTGATTGGCTGCAGCATCATGTGATCCAGGAATGTGACGTCATCAGTGAGGGTCCAGTGGAGCTCTGGCAGCACTGAAACAGTGGTGATGGGAAAGGAAACTATAGGGTAATTTTTGATTTTAGCAGTGGGAGGTGGTAGGTGATTTTTAATAAGTCTTGGAAAACTCTTTTGAGGAATCCTTTTTGAAAACATCACAAAAAATGCACAACAACATTTACACACGCATTTAAAAAAAAAAAAACTAAAAACAATCGAGGTCTAAAAGGTGAAAAACTCCACAAATGGGCTTTAAAAATACTGCACCTATTAGGAAAAAATGCACACAAAGTGCATGCCAGTGAAAAACCACAAAGATATAAGCAATGGTCATGTGCATTTTTACATTTCCTTACTGACTTATAGAAAACATATAGCAGCATTGTTATTACCAAAAAGCACAGGTCCTTTTTAAAAAAGATTTTTACATGTTGTTTTTCAGATTTTTATTTTTTCTTGCTTTTTTTTTTTATTTTTTTTAAAAAAAAACATGATTTTGAAAAGTTTTTCTTAGAGTTTTTTGGTACCATTTTATATTTTGTTACAATTACAACCTATTTCTGGTAGTTAAAACCAAACCCCAAAGAAAAACAAGATTTTTGCTGGCATACATACCTGGCTTCACGCTTATTGTGTGTTTTAAGACACTTTTTGTGTATTGCTCGGCCTTAGGGACGTCACTTGCCACGAAGGGCACATGAATTAGAGAAATAGGCGTAAAGCTTAAAGGGGTTGTCTCACTATATTGATTCATCTTACCTCAGTCGTGTTTTCTTGGTTTCATTTTGAATTCAGGGGCGTGTTTACTGCCTTCTACTAGGTTGCAGTAGAAGCCAGGTCTGTAGCTATAGCAACCAGTGCTATCAGCCTATCAGGAGAGATTGAACAGGTCTGTAGCTATAGCGACCTGAGGAGCTGATGTATGTAGCCCATACAAGAGGGGATATCAATGAATAGGTAGGACACTGTTAATGGACACATATTGCAAAGTGACTTATTTTGGCAAGATCTTTAACATAAAAAGCAATCCTTGTAGTGAGACAGCCACTTTAAAATGTGACACAAGTGGTACAAAGTTAGATAACAGTGTCTAAAAATGTGCCAAATTAATGGGCCAGCATGAGCTGCAGTGACATCTCACCATTGCATTTTTGGTCAAAAAATATACGAACTATGCAATTATTCTTGTGGTGTTTTGTGTTTTTTGAGTCTACGTTGTTTTCCGGATGCAGCATTCTGTCGGTTGGCATTCTTTATGGCATTTCTCCCATGCGCTTCTCTATAGGATTTGAAAAAGCACCATAAAAACCACTAAACATGCTAGTGAAATAAAGAATGAAAAAACCCTTAAAATTCATGGTGTTTATTACAAGAAAAAAAAAAACATTGTGTGTGGGAGGCTGGCCTCCGACCAGTGATATAGCTACAGTGGAGGGAAAAGTATTTAGACAGCCACCAATTGTACAAGTTCTCCCACTTAAAAAGATGAGAGGCCTGTAATTGACATCATAGGTAGACCTCAACTATGAGAGACAAAATGAGAAAACAAATACAGAAAATCACATTGTCTGATTTGGAAAGAATTTATTTGCAAATTATGGCGGAAAATAAGTATTTGGTCAATAACAAAAGTTCATCTCAATACTTTGTTATATATCCTTTGTTGGCAATGACAGAGGTCAAACGTTTTCTGTAAGTCTTCACAAGGTTGGCACACACTGTTGCTGGTATGTTGGCCCATTCCTCCATGCAGATCTCAGTGATGTTTCGGGGCTGTCGCTGGGCAACATGGACTTTCTACTCCCTCCAAAGGTTTTCTATGGGGTTGAGATCTGGAGACTGGATTGGCCACTACAGTACATTAAAATGCTTCTTATAAAGCCACTCCCTCATTGCCCTGGCAGTGTGCTTGGGATCATTGTCATGCTGAAGGACCCAGCCACGTTTCATCTTCAATGCCCTTGCTGATGGAAGGAGGTTTGCATTCAAAATCTCACGATACATGGCCCCATTCATTCTTTCATGTACACCGATCAGTCGTCCTGGTCCCTTTGCTGAGAAACAGCCCCAAAGCATGATGTTTCCACCCCCATACTTCACAGTAGGTATGGTCTTCTTTGGGTGCAACTCGGTATTCTCTCTCCTCCAAACACGACAAGTTGTGTTTCTACCAAACAGTTCTACTTTGGTTTCATCTGACCATATGACATTCTCCCAATACTATTCTGGATCATCCAAATGCTCTCTAGCAAACTTCAGACAGCCTGGACATGTACTGGCTTAAGCAAGGGGACACGTCTGGCACTGCAGGAACTGTCCCTGGCGGCGTGGTGTGTTACTGATGGTAGCCTTTGTTACATTGGTCCCAGCTCTCTGCAGGTCATGCACTAGGTCCCCCCATGTGGTTGTGGGATTTTTGCTCTCTGTTCTTGTGATCATTTTGACCCCACGGGGTGAGATCTTGCGTGGAGCTCCAGATTGAGGAAGATTATCAGTGGTCTTGTATGTCTTCCATTTTCTAATTATTGCTCCTACAGTTGATTTCTTCACACCAAGCTGCTTGCCTATTGCAGATTCAGTCTTTCCAGTCTGGTGCAGGGCTACAATTCTTGTTTCTGGTGTCCTTCGACAGCTCTTTGGTCTTCACCATAGTGGAGTTTGGAGTGTGATTGTTTGAGGTTGTGGACAGGTGTCTTTTATACTGATGACAAGTTCAAACAGGTGCCGTTACTACAGGTAGTGAGTGGAGGACAGAGCAGCCTCTTAAAGAAGAAGTTACAGGTCTGTGAGAGCCAGAAATCCTGCTTGTTTGTAGGTGACCAAATACTTATTTTCCACCATAATTTGCAAATAAATTCTTTCCAAATCAGACAATGTGATTTTATGGATTTGTTTTCTCATGTTGTCTCTCATACTTGAGGTCTACCTATGTTGTCAATTACAGGCCTCTCTCATCTTTTTAAGTGGGAGAACTTGCACAATTGGTGGCTGACTAAATACTTTTTCCCCCACTGTATAGCTTTTGCCCCTGGGGGCACTTCATCTTTGTTCTCCGCTGCTCGGATCAAGAAATACCACCTCAGCGAGCGAGGGTTTCAGGCCTTCGCCTTCATTATTTATTATATTATGTAGCACATTAGTTAGCAATTCATAGATGGATTAGAGCAGTGAGTGGAGGTCCCTTTAACGCCGCATATCCTCATGTATACATTCAACACAGCTATATCTTCACGTCGACATCACTCATTGATATATAGATCCAGCAATAATACCTACCCTATGCATAGTCCATTATATCACAAATTTGAAAAAAACTTCTGTGAAAATACATCTGTGATTACTCATTAATCAGGGCATAAGTCTCCTTATGACATGTATTCAGAGTATTTCCTGTGAGTTGCAGAGTTCTTCACCTTCATTGTGCCAGAAGGGGGTTGACACCTAAAAAGAGACTCAGCCTTCATGTGGAAAGTGCCACCTAAAACAGATGCCACCCCCCCCCCCCCTAATTTTCCAAAGCAGATTTCCAGCCTCTTATATACTATAATGTGAGGTGAGGACTCCGCATGGAATTCACCTCAAGTATTGACATGTCAATTCTTTTTCAGTACTGAAATGAAATCAGGGCTGAGGAAAATCAGCCTAGTGTGCACAACAGTGTGGATTTCCCAATAAGGTGGATTGCAGTCAGATTGGATGCTGATTCTGAGGCAGGTCCTGCGCTGAGTTCACGCCAGATTTGGCATCCAAACCAACCATGTGAACATACCCATTTTCACAAGGGCAGATATTCTGTAGATTTTCTATACCAGATTTATGTGCAGAAGATTCACAGCATATTATAGTACCAGCAAAGTTAATGAGATTTTAAGAAATCTTATCTACACGCTTCGGAAAAGTCCTCCCTGAATTCCCATGAAAATTGGCCTGTGGTGTGGATTTCAAATGTGTTGCATGTCAATTTATCCTGCCAATACTTCAGTTTTATTAGGGAAATCTTTATTGTTTTGGATTTTCTTCAGAAAATCTGTGTTACTGTAGCCAAATCTACAACAGCTATTTTTTTGAAAAAATGTTACCATTAATGGGGTTTTCTACGAAGTGAAAACCCCTTCTCTGGCTGCTCACAGTGAGCTGACCATGCATGTGAATGAGGAGGGTGGAGCTTGCGGCTGTCCTTCTGATTCACTTCTATGGGAGCTTCCATAGAAGCTTGGCTATGTTTGGAAGCTCCCGTAGAATTGAATGAGGATGGCTGCAAGCTCCACCCTCCTCATTGTCATGCATGGTCAGCTCACTCTGAGTATTTTGTTAAATTTTGCTTGTAGAAATGCAACATATTTGTAGCTGTAGAATATTCACAGCATTTCTGACACGTTATCCTAGCCTTAAAGGGGTTTTGCCAAGAAGTGAGTTCCTTACGTAAGAGGCTGATACTCCAATCTTGAGGCTTGAAAAAAGGGGCGTTGTGTTTCTGTGTTTAAAAAAACAAGTGCCTCCACTGTGATGTCATCACTCCACCTCCCCTGCACGTTCTTGATACTCAGTCTCTGTATTTGAGCAAACATTGTTTTGCTAATCCACAGATGAGAACTGTATTGTGCACAAATTATATGCCTTTTTAATTCTCCCTCTTCTGTGCTCAGGAGAGAAGGTAAGCTCAGCAGACACCATCTTTCATTCCAGCTGCAAGGAGAGAGGGAGGGAGGTGAGCAGAGAGCAGGGAGCGTCTGCATGTTTACTAAGATAATTACATTACAACCAGTGGATTCTCTATACAAAAGAGAAAGCATCTTTCTCCCCAGTCCCTTTTAAACGAGGGAGTGTCTGCATGTTTACTTAGATAATTACATTACAACCAGTGGATTCTCTATACAAAAGACAAAGCATCTTTCTCCCCAGCCTCTTCAAAGCTCATTCATGTTCCCTGCCGTCAGATAAGAAGTGCAAACATCCAAGCACAGCCAGATCACCTACTGTCAGCTCCTGGTCATATCTAATGTAAACTGTCAGGAAACCAAGCGCATGTAAGTCAGGCTGTAGCTCTCACATGATTCACTTCTTTTAATGACATATATTTAGAAAAGTGATTAAATGCTCATTTTGGAGGATCCCACGTCAACATTACATCGTGGCAAAACCCCTTTAAACGTTTAAAAAGAAAAAAATACGGGCCACAAACACAGAGTTAAAGTGGTCTCATTCTGCTCTATGTAGAGCTGTATGCTTAGTGCCAAAAACAGCATTTCATCCTGTCATATGTGGAGGGAGGGAAAGGGTAATGTTTATCTTTGTTGAAATTGTTAGATGGTGTGGCAAGTCCAATAAAATTGTGCAAGTTAGCAAGAAGGATGTCTCTGAAGTGGCATCAATCATTTTCCAATGCAATAAAAAGCCTTTAACCCTTTAAGCCTGTTTTAGACTTAAGGGGTTTTCCAAAACTACCACCTCCTACTCTGTTTAAATAGAAAATTACCCCATACTTACCTCTCCCATCACCACTGTTCCATCGCTGCCAACTTTCTGGTGTCTCTTTCCCTCACTGATGACATCACGATCATGGCTCAAAATGTGCAGTATCATGGGATCCATGAACATGACATCATCCGTGAGGAACTGAGGAGAGACACTGGAGTTCTAACAGCACTGTAACAATGGTGATGGGAGAAGTAAGTATGGGTTAATTTAGCGTTTAAACACAGTGGGAGGTAGTAGAGAAGTTTTTAAAAGTCTTGGAAAACCTCCTTATAATCAGCACTACACAAACTTTTCTCAAATGTTATTAGCAAATCAGATGATTCCCCTTAGTATTACAGGGAAAAAGGTTTTAATCTCATTCTGTCAGGCAGAGGTCACAATCTGGTGAGCTTTCTTCTGTGGGAAATACCAACTGTGCAGAAGGAGGTAAGGCTATAACTGCTTGTACAGGGTTAATCTGAGTCACTGTACATACACTGCAGAAGGCACAGCACATTGAGTACATATTTCTGACAGGATTTACCTGTTGCTTCCAGCCTCCTCGTCCATAGCACCCAGACATCCAAATAACGCTGCTGCTAGTGTCGTAACATCCATCCATAACATGTAGATTATAGCACAGAGCTTTCTAATGTACAGATGGTACAGACTTACAGGATCCCCCCTGCACAGGGGGTAGAAAACCCCTTTGAATACCAAGGCATCATGACATACAAAGTAAGGGCATTAATGGCTTAAACTGGTTTTCCCGCTACAAAGATCATATCTGTAATGATGGGGACAGTAAAAATAAGCACTTTTACAATTGGTTTGTATTACCTAAATCACTAAGTATAGCAGATATAGCTAATCTGTGTGTCTATAGCTATTTCTACAGCGGCGCGCATTCATGACATTTTTTTCATTAATTCAGGCTGTATGTATACCTGCTTACAGCACTGCAGGTGTTCTGCTTACAAGGAGCTTGCTTAGCTTGGGAGGGAACTGATAGCTCTACAGACATGAGAACCATTGCAGAAGGTCTGCAGAGCTGGGACATCCTTTCCCTTCCACTGCTCACACAGAATGATGTCACTAGTCTTCAGTGAGGGAACACACGCCCCTGGTTTTGAAGCTGTCACAGACAGAAACAACTCAAGTCTGCGAAATTCAGTGATGAGAAAACCCTTTTAAACATGTCTATGGTTTATCATCTAAAATGGAATCTTTTCCAAAAGGACGAATCACCCTTTTGTACACATTTGTAAGTACACAACACGAGGCTGGTTGCCAGAGTGAAACAGCCGTCTACAATTGAGTGACTCTTTCTTTTGGAACAGAATTTGGTTTGGCTAATAACCCCTAGTAATTTTTAAGGCCCTTTAACAGGATGGACATTGATTTACAGAAAATCCTCCCCTAGTAGGTACTGTTAGGCAATGTTCACACGGCTTATTCAAGCCGTAATTCGCCCGCAGTTACGGCTTGACTAAGGGGCGGGACGGGGGCGCGGCGGTGGCGCTGCCCGCCGGCCCATAGACAGTGCATTATTAACGGCGCGTACGCACCGTAAATAATGTGCATGTCACTTTCTCCCCCCGCGGCGGATTCGCCGAGCGGGGAGGAGCGACGGAATCAACAGTTTTCTAATTCATTGTGTAAAGAAACTAATTTGTCCAGTATACTTTCTGCATCAGTTTCTTACAGATTTCAAGATCTCTACTTGCTGTCCAGGGGGGTGTATTCTGTCCTAGTCTAGTGATGGAGAGATAAGACTGATTACAGCTCCAGTATGTGTACCACAGCTCTGTCCTTTAACCAGTCTGTCATATCACCCACACAGATCTTTTACCTCCAGAAGTAAACATTGAAGGTTTCTGTTACATGACACCAAGCAGAGATCTTGAAATTCCCAAGGAATTTGTACAGAATGATATTGTAAAAATGTTTTTATAAAAATAACTATTTGTTGAAACTGGAATACACTTCAAACAACGGATAACGGATCTGTGACTATCTCTATCTGCAATAGGCAAGTTTTCAGATTAACGGGGTTTAACCACAATAGACAATGATGGCATATCGCTAGTATACGCCCACCTCTAGGTCCCGCACCTATTTCGGGAATGGGCCTCCAAAATTCACAGCGCAGACCGGAGAGCCGGTCTCGCGTGCGCAGGTAGGGTCTATTCACCTGATGTACTGTGGCGCATATAGTACGCGCCGGAGCACATCGTGTGTTTCGGGAGCTCGCGCTGATGAGCGTGTAATCCCGAGGCAGGGGGTGGGGCGGCAGCCCGCCGCCCCCATAGACATGCAGTACTCATGGTGCGTAATCGCCGCAAGTAATTGACATGTTACTTATCTCCCCGCCCGTACAATACGATCGTATTGTACAAGCGGGGAGAGGAGACGTTATCCAAAGTTCTCTATGAGAGCGGTATGGATTACCGTAATTATGGGGTGCGTTTCCCCGTGTATTAAGTGCAGTACGCTGCGAAATACGTGGTGAAATGGGCTCCAAAATAAGCCGTGTGAACATACCCTTACTCTCTATTCTGTTCTTTGGGAGTTCCAAGTACAGCCAGGGTCGGAATGGCCCACAGATGAATGGGGGAAAAGCTCGGTGAGCCCCTGAGCATGGTAGACCTGGAGTTGTTTTTTAAACTGGATATAAATCCTCAGAAGAGGCAAAAAAGCAGAGAGAGAGGCAAAAAGCAGGAGGCTGAGAATAGGAGGCATGTACAGTCATTTTCAGTAGTTGTAGTGTGGACTCCTAAAATAAACTACCGGTGGGCCAGAAAGAACTCAACTGGGGGGCCCTAGAATCAACTCCACCTGTATGCCCTAAGAGCCCCAGTCCGACACTGAGTACAGCTGAGCGGTGTTTTAGGCTGTGTTCACACAGAGTAATTGCGGGGCTTACAGTACGCCCTGCAATTACGCCGGTGTTCAGGAGCTCGTACTTCCGCTGGGGGGCGGGGGGGGGGGGCAGCCCGCCGGCCACATAGACTGCCATTGCTCGTGGCGCATAATTGACATGTCACTTATCTCCCCGTGCATACAATACAATCAGGGACGGACTGGGAATAAAAATCAGCCCTGGCACTAAGCCCCCACCAGCCCACATACAATATCCACTTAAAAAATTTCCCTTGTTCTCGCACATCGCTACTTTCTAAAATAAACTACACTATAAAGGTGCTTTCACACTGAGCGTTTTTGGTGCATTTTTTGTGTGGTTTTGGTGCGGTTTTGTGCAGAAAGGCAGAGCAGTTAATGCTGTACATTTCTGCACAAAAAAAAAATGCACCAAAAGAGACCCCTACACACAAGCAAGAAAAAAAAATGGTGCAGAGAAACCCCTCATCACAGAGTCAGGTGTGCACTTGCTTTACAATCAGGGACAAGCCCACACTGACACTACATAAGCACCAACATAACCTACAAACTCACCAATTAGATCACCAGTAGTCAGGTCACCATCACATGAATACAGCACCGATTCAACATAGAAGTAAAATTACCCATGACAGCAGGGACTCACAGGAGACGTCATCTCTGATGGGAGTTGTTCTCGTCTCCTTTTCTTCTCCTTCTGGCCCAAAACCTCCATGATGTCTTTTCCCCGATGAGTTTTCCCTCCATTTTTTTCCTCTGTCCGGTACAGCATGCAGTGTCTTCTTCTAGTGGTCACTACTCGTCCCTGTAGAATTTACCACAAATACATCTTAGGCTCCTCTCTCTTCCAGCACTTTCCTATCACTTCCCCAAACAGCGCATGTTAGACACTAAAAATTAGAAATTTAAAAATGTCAGATAAGTGGCATGTAAATAGTTAGACCCCCATTAGGTAGGTAAACAGGGCCTTCCTCCATTAATTTGGTAGGTAGACAGGGCCTACCCCAGTAACTAGCCAGGTAGCTGGGGTTGCCCCCAGTAACTAGCCAGGTAGCTGGGGCTGCCCCCAGTAACTAGCCAGGTAGCTGTGGCTGCCCCGAGTAACTAGCCAGCTAGCTAGGGCTGCCCCCAGTAACTAGCCAGGTAGGGCCAGTAATTATCCAGGTAGGGCCGGGGGCAGTAATTAGTAGTCATGGCCAGTATGTAGCCAGGCTGGGCCAGTAAGTAGGCAGGCAGGGCCTCTTATAGGGTAGGTAGGGGCAGTATATAGCCAGGCAGGGCCACTTAGAGGCAGGCAGGGGCAGTATATAGCTAGGCAGGGGCAGTATATCATCAGGCAGGGGCAGTATATAGCCAGGCAGTGCCACATAGAGGCAGGAGGGACAGTATATAGCCAGGCAGGGGCAGTATATAGCCAGGCAGGGCCACTTAGAGGTAGGCAGGGGCAGTATATAGCCAGGCAGGGCCACTTAGAGGTAGGCTGGGCCACTTAGAGGCAGGCAGGGCCACTTAGAGGCAGGCAGGGGCAGTATATAGCCAGGCAGGGCCACTTAGAGGCAGGCAGGGGCAGTATATAGCCAGGCAGGGGCAGTATATAGCCAGGCAGGGCCACTTAGAGGCAGGCAGGGGCAGTATATAGCCAGGCAGGGCCACTTAGAGGTAGGCAGGGGCAGTATATAGCCAGGCAGGGCCACTTAGAGGTAGGCAGGGGCACTTACAGGCAGGCAGGGCCACTTAGAGGTAGGCAGGGACAGTATATAGCCAGGCAGGGCAGTATATAGCCAGGCAGGGCCACTTAGAGGCAGGCAGGGGCAGTATATAGCCAGGCAGGGCCACTTAGAGGCAGGCAGGGGCAGTATATAGCCAGGCAGGGGCAGTATATAGCCAGGCAGGGCCACTTAGAGGCAGGCAGGGGCAGTATATAGCCAGGCAGGGCCACTTAGAGGCAGGCAGGGGCAGTATATAGCCAGGCAGGGCCACTTAGAGGCAGGCAGGGGCAGTATATAGCCAGGCAGGGCCACTTAGAGGTAGGCAGGGGCAGTATATAGCCAGGCAGGGCCACTTATAGGTAGGCAGGGGCAGTATATAGCCAGGCAGGGCCACTTAGAGGCAGGCAGGGGCAGTATATAGCCAGGCAGGGCCACTTAGAGGCAGGCAGGGGCAGTATATAGATAGGCAGGGGCAGTATATAGATAATTGCTACAAATTTTATACCAACAGAGGATTTTGACCTATATCACTGCAAAATTATAATCCGTTAAACTAACTTTTATAAATTTTTAAAAATTGTACTTATGAACCCCTATAATTACACAAACACCTAAATGTACCATACAAAATATCACCTCGTGGAGTAATCGCCTGATAAAGGGCGGCTCCGCTTTAATCAGATAATAACACTGATACGTGTTTAAAATTCTTTAATCCCCCTATCCCAAGCGTTTCCCCCCATACAATTTTGGGTTCATGGGGGATTCAAAAAAACTCCTCTGGGTGGAAAAAATACGCTATATACAACGCATATACAATCAAATTATGAGGGAATATCACCTTTTTGGGTAAATAGAAAAATGTACTTAACTTAGAAGCTGCCGGGTATAAAAGTGTTAAAAATCCTCGCAGCCCCTTTGGTATTGGCACCCGGATAGAAGGGACAGATGATTCATTTCTCCCCCTTTTAAATACCTTAATTGGGCCCTTTAGATGTATAACAAAAAATCCCAGTATTTCATATTGATGTATATTGTTTTATACTTATTTGCCGGGGTTTATTAAACATGGCGATATCCCCCTGCCTTTACTCTTTGGCGTCCCGGAAGTTGACGCGCATGCCCGGAAATGAAAAAATGTATTTCCGATTGCTTCAGCGAAAGCAACATAGCTAAACAAAAGCCCCATACTACCACGGGCAGCCCGGCGTCCTAAAAAAGGTTCCCCCATGTCAGGGAAAAGGTCCCCTGGCAAATGCGCTGAAAAAAGTCCGGGCAAAAACTCTCAGCCCGTACTATTACATTGCTCTTTTGAGAAAGACAACACGGGTCATTTCCCAAAGGGCCCCCCGGAAAACCCAAAAACCCATACTTCCGGCAGCCGAACAGTCTCCTACCAAGAAAAAAACGCGCACTCGCTTCCGCACAACCAAAATTGCTGCAAGCACCCTCAAATTTTTTAAAAATGGTCGTCGGTAACGGTGTCTAGAGGGTAATTAATTAGGGCAAATAAATTGGGGGTACAAAAAATTCATTTCTTAAGCTGACAGAAAAAAACAACTTAATAATAATAAATATAATGAAAGAATGTAATGATAAAAAAAATGAAATAAAATACAGTCAGTTTTGAAAAATAAATTTTGGCCCTCTGGGAGAGTACGAAAAACAGGTAAAAATAAACAGACCCAAGTAGGTTACTCAAAAAACATCCAAATTGAAAGTTCTTTAAAGGGCCCCTTTGGGAAAACTGATTCCAAAGGGTAGATCCATGGGCCTCTTTACACAATATTCGTCTATCCCTTCTCCTCCTTTGGGCGGTTCCCCCCTCCATGATCAAAAAAACGCAGAGATTCCCATTCTCCATTATTTTTTCCCCCAAATTGCGAGCTATGGCGGTTCTTCTTTTTTCTATGCCCCCAGATTTCTCCCCCCCCCCTTTTGAATGTTTCTTTTTTTTTCCCAATATAATTCAGTGGGAGGGACATATCACAGTAGACTATCTTCGTCCTGAAATTTGGGAAAAATCCGGTAAAAAAATTTTTTTTCCATTTGGGGGCATTTGTAAAGATTTAGTTTTTGTATGTAGGGGTAGGCTAACACCTCGCCCACATTTAAACTGCCTATCGGTTTTCCTTTAAAGCCGTTCCTTGAGGGGGGTTTTGGGTATAATGACTATGATCAGTCAAAGGGGGGAAATATAGTTATTTTAAAATCATGACATGTATAAACAGATGTGAAAACCGATCTCCTTGGGGACAAAAGGCTTTGATATTCAAACCCACGACCCGAAAAAAAACTTTACGCAATAGGAAGTTATTGTGGAGGTTTAGAGATGGGGTAAAAACCAAGGAATTAAAATTTCATGATGCCATCTAACCCTCAAAACCTACATTTTTTTCGATCCCAAAGATCCAAAAGGGCTGCACCCCACTAAAAGGTAGACCAATAGCTAGGGTAGGATAAATTCGAAATGGGGGTTTATTTAGAACACCCTTACGGGATTTTAAAAACCACTTTGCCATAAAAATAAGAGAACTTCTGTTTTACTGCGCAACGGGGAAGGGATTACTTTAATAATGAGGATTTTTGGGTTCTTAGATGTAGAAATTTTATAGTAATACCCCACATAAAATTTGGCATTCAAGCATTTGAATTTTTTGTCTACAAAAAGTTAAAATTCCCGGTCACAATGCCTTTGTCTCAGAAACGGGGCTTCGTGTTGGGCTAATTTTATTTTGTCTTCTGTAAAAAGCCCTTTCCACCCTCAGGGGCACCCAAGGGGGAGTCCTGGCCCCCACTTTTGCAAATTTTTTTGGGCTGGTGGGAGGCCCCTTGGTACCCCCAACCTGGAGATGATCAGTGGCCCCCAAGTTTTATTCTGGGGGAGGTACTTGACTCTTTTATCCTTGGGAAGGTGCAAAAGGTGTTTTTTTGGGGAGTTGTTGCAAGCTCAAAAAAAAAAGGATTGTAGCACTTCACATTTGAATGCAAGAAATTGTTTTAAACCCTTCTTGGATGTCCTTATTATTAAAGATGGGGGTGGCAACATCCATACCGACAGTATGGGAAACCACAGCAACCAACAGCTTGTACTTTGGGAAATTTTATCATCCATTACCTGTAAGAGAGGATACCCAAGGGGCAATTCTGAGAGTTAAAAGAAACGACCAGAGTAAGGATTTAAAAAAAAACAGCAGGGGTATTGGAAAAGATTTCTTTGTCGAGGAACCCCCGGAGTTTTGGAATCACCCTAAGGGATGACAAAAAAAAGAATAGAAGCATTATTCGGGGGAAAAACCCCCGGGGGATAAAGTAACAATAACATGTCATCGCAAATTTTGACGATAGAAATCTAGAAGTATGAATATCCTCAAAAAAAATTGGGGAATACTGAGTTGGACCAAATCTAGAGGGTTCCCCGCTACCCCCTTTATTACTTATCGAAGGGGTAGATCCCTTAAAGATGATGATAAAATTTATTTACCCAATACCTCCTCGGAACTTGGCTTTAAAGGAAACCCATAGGCATGTTTAAATGTGGGGAGGGTTGTGTGCCCGCCCCTAATACAACAAACTAAAACTTTTACAAGTGCCTCAAATGGAAAACAATTTTTTCCGTGATTTTTCCAATTGAGGCAGAAGGAGTAGTCTACATGTGCTATGCCCTGCCCACTGAATTATATTGGAAAAAAAAAAAGAGAACATTTTAAAAGGGGAGTGGGGAGAAATCTGGGGGGGCATAGAATTAAAAAACCGCCTAACCCACTTTTGGGGAACTCATAAAGGGAATGGGAAATTTTTGCGTTTTTTGTCATGGAGGTAGTGAGACGTCTCCAAGAGGAGGAAATGGGATAGACGAATATTGTGTAAAGAGGCCAGTGGATCTACCGTTGGAATCAGTTTACCAAAGGGCCTTATGAGACTTTGAAAATTGGATGTTTTATTGAGTAGACTCGTATTGGGTCTGTTTATTCTACTTGTTTCGTTTGTACTCTCCACAGAGGCCAATATTGATTTTTCAAAGCTGATGTATTTTTGATCATTTTTAAATCATTCTTCTTTCATTATATTTATTATTACTTTTCTGGGGAAAAATTTTTTTTGTCAGTTAAAACAAAAGAATTTTTGTACCCCGAATTTATTTTTGGCCCTAATTAATTTCCCCCTAGACTCCGTTACCAGACGCCCTTTTTTGAGTTTGAGGCGCTTGCAAACAAAAGGGGGTCTGTGGGATAGTCGAGTGCGCGGTTTTATTTGGTATGGAGACTGTTCGGGGGCCGGATGTTTTGGGGTTTGGGTTTCCGGTGGGCTTTCCGGAGTGACCAGTGTTGTCTTTTCAATGAGAGCAATGTAATTTTGTACGGGGGAGTTTGCCCGGACTTTGATCATCGCTTTTTCCAGGCACCTTTTTCCCGGCATGGCAGACCTTTTTTTGGACGCCGGACTGGGCCGTGGTAGTAGGGGCTTTTGTATTGCATAGTGTTGTTTCCTGAAGCAAATCGGAAATGACATTTTATCTAGTTTCCCGGGCTGCGCAGTACAACTTCCGGGACGCCCAAATGAGTAAAGGCAGGGGGGTTGGCCACTTTAAGTAGACCCGCAATAAGTATAAAACAATATCATCAATATGAATACTAAGGATTTTTTGTTTACATCTAAAGGGCCCCAAATTGTATTTAAAGGGGGCCCGAAAAGAAACATTTGTATCCCTTTCTATCCTGGTGCCAGCAACCAAAAAGGGGCGAGGTTATCACTTAACCTGGCCCCTTTTAAATTAAGTATACTTTTTTTTTAACCCCTAGAGGGGATATACCCTCATAGATGATTGTATATGCGTTGATTAGCGATTCTTATTCCCAAACGAGGGGTTTTTTTTTTAAATCCCCCGATGAACCCAAAATTGTATGGGGGAAACGGTTGGGTGCGTTATTTAAAAAATTGTAAACAGTATACATGATATTATTGTCATTTTAAAGCGGGGCCGCCCCTTTTTCAGGGCGATTACTCCCCTGATGATGATATTTAGTTGCTGTACATTTAGGTGGTTGTGGTAGTTTTAGGGGTTCGTAAGTACAATTTTAGACAATTTAGTAAAAGTTTTGTTTTAACAGGGCAGTTATAGATAATCCCAAGGCAGTATATAGCCCGGCGGGTCAGTAAATAGTTTAAAAAACAATAAAATCTTACTCACCTGGGTTTCCCCCCCTTCTCCCGTCCATTGGAGCGGCCCCTTCACCCGAGGGGGGGGCCGCGGAAAAAAGGGGGCATGAGATTACATCCGCACCTGCCCCCGGCCGCCCGGGGCAACAAGGATCAAAGACCCGGCTGTTCACCCCCGGGCCCCTGCTTGCACCGCCGGTGCAGGCGGTGGCCCCTGATGGCGCATGGTGGCACAGGGGGGCCCGGGCGCTACGACCATTGCGGCCCCCGTGCGGCACCCGGCCCCCCCCGGGGGGCTCCGAGCCCGGCCCCCGGCCCGGACCCCCGCGGCCCCCGGGGGAAATGCCGGTTTGGCCCTATGGGCGTCCGGGCCCAAATAGATGTATTGTATGCCCGGGGAGAGGAGGCGTAATCCATAGTTCTCTATGAGAACTGAGGATTACCCTAATTACTGGGGCGCATTTCGCTCGGAACTCTCATAGAACAGAATGGAGAGTAACCACCCAAGCGCGACCGGCTGTCCAGTCTGCGCTGTGACTTTTGGGGGCCCGTTCCCAGAGGTGGGACCTGCACTTATCAGACAATGATAACATATCTTAAGCTTGACAAACTTAATTTCATCTTTAATTGGTCTTCTAGGTAAAAAGCTGTTTATGCAATAGTAATCACCATACACTTATGTACTGTAATGCAATGTTCACACGGCTTATTTTGGGGCGGATTTCAGCCCATAATTTGCACCGTACTGCGCGAATTAAGGGCTGAAATCTGCCCCATCATTACGGTAATCCCAGTTTTTAAAAACTATGGTTCCCCGTCCCCCTTCCCCCACTGCGAAACACGGGGGGGGGAAAAAGTGACATGTCAATTATTCACCGGTAAGTCCTCCCGCAATTACGCCGGCAATAAGCCGTTAAACTGGGGCCTAAGAGGAAAAGATTACTGTGCTAAAAATTCATTTTCCCTTCGGGACATTGTTATACTGATAATAAGCAAAGAGCTAGAACATTAAAACAGGATCTTGTATAAACCTTCAGGCTCATAAAAACTCTGATTTACAAAATAGAAAAAATTTTTTCATGTTGTTATATAAGGCTTCATGGTGCCAAAAAAATGGTAGACCCTGGAAATAAGATGTCACTCACATCTAATCCCTAATCGACATATGATGTAACTATAAGTTAATTAACTATAATATAATTTTTATCATGTCCCCCTTGGGCCCGTTTTACAGGCTTATTCCCATGGATTTGTGCACCGTATTGGCGCACAAACCCGGGTGAAAAAGGGGGGGACGGGGGCGGGGCCGGGCGCGGGGGGGGGCGCCCCCCCCCGGGCCCCAAGACAATGCTTTGTTTACGGGCGTCCCCGCCCTAAATTAAAGTGCATGTCACTTCTCCCCCCGGCGGATTCCATGTTCCAATGAGAGCAGTGGATTTCCGTAATTGCTGGCGGGATTGGCGCCGTACTGAAAAGCCCAAAACCGGCGGCAGTCCGGTACGGGGCAGAATAAGCCGTGTGAACGAGGCCTAAGAGGTCAATGTAACTGGGGCATCTAAAGCCATTAGAAAATGGTGTGCTGCTCCATCCTGCCACGCGGTCAGCCTCCTGTTATCAAGTGGTGAGCTGTTGTGTGAGCAGTTTGGCCTTTTGACACTTTTGCAATATATTAGAATTGGGAAAGTGAAAAAAGCAATTGCGTCTCCTAGTGATCAGTTCCCCTTTGGGGACTAAAAATACAAGCAAAAAAAAATTGAAAGTCTCAAAAATATTTTAAAAAATTAATTTAAAAGCAAAAGTCTGATCTATTAAAATGGATCATCATTTATCCACATGTTGATCCCCATAGAAATAAAATACGCAATACCAAAATTGTAGGATTTTTTGGTTGCTTTGTGCCCAAAAATTAGAATATGAATGTTGCATGTTGTAAAATGATACCAATAAAAAGTACACTTCAGTTCACAAAACACTAGCCCCACACAAGTCTGGAGGTAAAAAAAAATAAGAAAAGTTATTGGTCTCAATAACAATAGTTTAGGGAAGTGGTTAATGAATGAACTATTGTTTGCTGTTTTGGTAATGATTTTAAATTATGGATGTAAAAATATAGATTAAATACAGACGTGAACTGTACAAAAACGCAATGTGCACTAAATCAACTTTTGGTTTGAATACAAAAAACACTTTTAAACTGCTAAAAACACTTTGTGTGTGATTCCAACAAAAAGGAAAATTTGTGTCAATTTTGGAGAAACGAAAAGATATCAACTACAGTTTTTAAAATATGGACTCAGGGTGAATTTTATTAACATCACTATCTAATGAGGACATAGGTTCCCAGTGAACTGAGAACTTTGCTCTCTAGCCAGGCTCGGACTGGCCCACAAAGGAGCAAAGGAAACCTCCAGTGGGCCCTTGGGCATTGTGGGCCTGGGGCTGTTTTTAGGGGGGAAAGTTGGAGAAAGTGAGTTAGAAAGCAAGAGGCAGAGTGTAGGAGCCAAATGCACTAACATACATTAGCTGTAGAGTGGACCCCAAGCTTTAACTCCAAAGGTGGCTCAAAGAATCAACTTGACTGGTAGGGCCCAAGCAGTGTTGAATTATTCTGAAGGCCCATCCGCTATGCACACAGAACATGTGCTTGGCCACTTTTATGTGCTTTTTGTAAGTCCGCTTTAACCCCTTATCGACTCAGTAAGTCTTCTACATAGGAGGCTTATGCTAATAACTTCTGACACTCCTTGCTAACAGCAGGTAACAGAGCCGGCTCCATTTCCTGCTGTTTAAACCTTTAGACGCCGCTACGATCGTAGCTGCGGTGGCTAACTGAATAAGAAATGGTGCTGCACACCGTCCAGCCCCCCCAGCAGGGAGATTGCACAGTGCCGATATACAGTATTAATGGGGAAGCTGGAAGCGTAATTAAGGCTTTCATAGCTGCCATATTTTAATTTCTATTACTTCCTGCTCCGGGGAGGAAATAATACTGTCATCATTTTTGTACACCCTTCTACACTGTTTATTGTTTATACATTGCAGAAGGGTGTACAGATGATTGGGCCCATTAGTGGTCAAGTACCCTAAATGTTACAGTAAAAAAAAATATATAAAAAGTATTAAAAGTTTAAATCCCAATCTTTTGCCATTTTACTTATAAATTTGGTATCGCTGTGCCTGTTAAAGTTTGATCTATTAACCCCTTAACGACCAAGCTTATTTTTTTATTTTTTTCACATTCGTTTTTTCCTTCCCTTCTTCCCAGAGCCATAACTTTTTTATTTTTTCATCTACTTAGACATATAAGAGCTTTTATGTAAGATGTACTTTCTAATGGTGTCATTCACTGTACTATATAATGTACTAGGAAACCGCAAAAAAAATTAGAAGGCAGAATGTGAAAAAAAAAACGCACTTGCGCCATGTTTGCGGGAATTTTGTTCTAACGACGTTCAATCTTCAGTATAAATGATCTGTTCCCTGTATTCTACAGGTTGATATGAATCTGGCAATACCAAACATATACAGTTTTCATTATGTTTTGGTACCGTAAACATTTTCTATTTTTCAAATTTTTGCCACGGTGCCATTTTCAGATGCCAATAACTTCTTTGTACTTCTACCTACGGAATTGAGTGAAGGTACTGTATATTTTTTGCGGGCTGAAGTCCACTTTTTTACTGGTACTAGTTTGGAATACATGTGACTTTTTCGATCACTTTTATTCTAATTTTTAGGGGATGTGAAATTACCAAAAAATGCAACTATGGTGTTTTTGAATTTTTTTTCATCTACAGTATTCAGCATATGTCATAAATGATGTTAGATTTTAATAGATCAGACTTTTTCGGACGTGATAATACCAATTATGTGCAACTTTTTTATTTTAATTTTTTTATTTGTAAAATGGCAAAAGTGGGGTGATTTGAACTTTTAAGATATGTATATATTTTTTAATACTTTGAGTCCCCCTAGAGTGCTTCACCACTAGTTGAAATAAAAAGGGATCAAAAAGTTGCATCTACCACAAAATGTTGCCAATAAAAAGTACACTTTAGCCCACAAAAATGCAACATTACTCAGTGAAAGAAAAAATGTCATTGATCACAGAGAATGGCGCTTCAGTACAAATTTAAGAAATAGAATGTTTGTAATCTTTAAAAGTAATAAAACATAACAAAATAATTTATACTGAAGAGTGAACACTAGGAAAGCAAAACCCTTGTAAACATGAGAGTCGGGGCCCACCAGAGTGTTTTCTAGTACTCTGGTGGGCCAGTGCAACCCTTGCCCCAGGCACCTCAGTCCAACACTACGTGGCCAGGATTAGAGATGTTCAAATGGCAACCTCAGCATCTAAGTGATTGGGGCCAATGAGTGTACTTGGAAGCTTAAAGGCCTAATAAAGACTCCCAAGTCCCCAGGTTTGCTCTGTTTGTAAAACTATTTGGTCCTGATGGACGAAGGGAACTTTTACATTGACATGTATAGTGTACCGCAAAACATAATTAGTGCACTATGGGCCACATGTATGAAAGCTGTCTAGGTCTAAAATTCACTTTGTTGCCCATAGAAACCAATCAGAGTGCCCCTCTCATTTTTCCAGAGCACTATATGAAATGAAAGGGGCACTCTGATTGGTTGTTATGGGCAAGAAAGTGAGTTTTAGACCTAGACAATTTTCATACATGTGGCCCAATATTTTAAGCTAGTACTGTACGTGTCAAAGTCTCTCTTATGGAACAACACAATTTAGTGTAAAATGTTCAATAAAACCTTAAAGTCCTTATGGAAACAAATCTTAAATAAATAAAAAAAATCTTATTTTTCCCTTACAAAGTTACTTTTTAGAGAGAGCAAAAAAGAAAAAAACACACACATAATTTGCATTGCCACATCTATAATGACCTGAGCTATAAAATGAACACTACAAAAATAAATAAATATTAGAACAATTCTAAAATTGCTTTTTATTGTTCATCTACTTTCTAAAACAAGGAATACAAAGTGATAGAAAGTTAAATTTAATTTTTCTACGGGACGTGCTATTGTAAAGAGAAAATTTAAAATTGGGGGAAATTTTGCTTTTTTTTTTTTGTACATTCTGTCTTCCAGAAAATGTGCAAAAAAAAAAGATCAAAAAAAATCAAAATGAAACCCCCAAAAAAATAACAATAAAAACTACAAGTTGTCCCGCAAAAAATAAGCCCTGATTTAGCTTAAGGGGGGCCCGTAAACTTTTTGGGTTTTTTAAAAAAAAAAAATTTTGTGGAAAAATGGGAAAAAAATATGTTTTTGGGGGCACTGTGGGTTGTAAAAAACCCAACAAATGAAGTTATAATGTTGTTTACTGCATTATGTATAACATACACTCACCGGCCACTTTATTAGGTACACCATGCTAGTAATGGGTTGGACCCCCTTTTGCCTTCAGAACTGCCTCAATTCTTCGTGGCATAGATTCCACAAGGTGTTGCAATGATGCTCAATTGGTACCAAGGGGCCCAAAGAGTGCCAAGAAAATATTCCCCACACCATGACACCACCACCACCAGCCTGAACCGTTGATACAAGGCAGGATGGATCCATGCTTTCATGTTGTTGACGCCAAATTCTGACCCTACCTCCGAATGTCGCAGCAGAAATCGAGACTCATCAGACCAGGCAAACGTTTTTCCCAATCTTCTACTGTCCAATTTCGAAGAGCTTGGGCAAATTGGAGCCTCAGTTTCCTGTTCTTAGCTGAAAGGAGTGGCACCCGGTGTGGTCTTCTGCTGCTGTAGCCCATTCTGCCTCAAAGTTCGCCGTACTGTGCGTTCAGAGATGCCTCTTCTCCCACTACCTTGGTTGTAACGGGTGGCTATTTGAGTCACTGTTGCTTTCTATCAGCTCGAACCAGTCGCCCATTCTCCTTTGACCTCTGGCATCAACAACGGCATTTCCGCCCATCAGACCCGCTCACTGGATGTTTTTTCTTTTTCGGACCATTCTCTGTAAACCCTAGAGATGGTTGTGCGTGAAAATCCCAGGAGATCAGCAGTTTCTGAAATACTCAGACCAGCCCTTCTGGCACCAACAACCATGCCACATTCAAAGGCACTCAAATCACGTTTCTTCCCCATACTGATGCTCAGTTTGAACTGCAGGAGATTGTCTTGACCATGTCTACATGCCTAAATGCACTGAGTTGCCGCCATGTGATTGGATGATTAGAAATTAAGTGTTAACGAGCAGTTGGACAGGTGTACCTAATAAAGTGGCCGGTGAGTGTAGACTTAAAACAGTGGTAGAATTGCTGTTTCCTCCATTGAAAAAGGTGCCATTGAAAATTGCAACTAGTTGCGCAAAAAACTAGGGATTAAGGCAACACCAGACAACTTGTCCAAGTGAGAGCTATGTTTATGAGAGACCAGCAATTGTCCACTTTGGCCCCAGCAGCCATGTACCAGGCCAGGACTGGTCATCTGTCTAACCGGCAAATTCCCAGTGGGCCGATCTTTTTGTGGGCTGTCTGTCCTTTTCTTGGATTCTTTAGTAGCTTATGCATAAGTGGCAGCCCCAGCATCCAGGCTGCATAGCCTCACAAGTAAACAGGGCCGCCAACAGAAATTTCAGGGCCCCATACAGCTGAAGCACCTGGCCCCCCCCACCCCCCCCCCCCGTAAACTCCGCCCCAGAAACCCGATCTCAGCCCGCCCCAACAAAAAAAAAGGCCTCAAGGACAAAAAATGCGCCCATTTTACCACAAAAAACAGTGTGCAAAAAAGAACTGTATTGTGTAGTACAAAGCAAGTGAGTCACACATATGTCGTCTCACACATCATGGGAACACAGGGCTAAATAGCTCCATCCATATCCCCCACCACCCACATACAATATCCCCCGCCCCCCACCTACAATATCCCCCCCACCCACATAACAATATACCCCTCCACCCACATAAAATTTATCCCCCTCCACCCACATACACTACCCCCCTTCCACCCACATACACTATCCCCTCCACCCACATACAATATCCCCCTCCACCCACATACAATATCCCCCTCCACCCACATACACTATCCCCTCCACCCACATACAATATCCCCTCCACCCGCATACAATATCCCCCTCCACCCGCATACAATTTTCCCCTCCACCCACATTCAATATCCCCTCCACCCACATACAATATCCCTACCACCCACATACAATATCCCTCTCCACCCACATACAATATCTCCCTCCACCCACATACAATATCCCTACCACCCACCCACATACAATATCCCCCTCCACCCACATACAATATCCCCCCTCCACCCACATACAATATACCCCCCACCCACATACAATATCCCCCTCCACCCACATACAATATCCCCCTCCACCCACATAAAATATCCCCCTCCACCCGCATACAATATCCCCCTCCACCCGCACAATATCCCCCTCCATTTTTCCCCTTGGTCCCCGCACCTCACCACTTCTAAAATAAAACACCAGCAAGAAAGTAAGTGTACCTCCTAACACCAGCTCAGGTATAACCTACAACACCGCCACATAGAGACCACATAGAGGTCAGACACCAGCTCAGGTCACATCACATTACAGTGAATACAGCACTGATCCAATTTAGAAGCAAAATAACCCCTGAAATCAGGAACTCACCGGAGACGTCCTATCTGAGGAGTCGTTCTCTTCTCTCATGAGTCGTTCTTATTCCCTTTTCTTCTGCATCCGTTCCACATCACCATGATGACTTGTCCCGGCCACAACTCATCCCTGCAGAAATTATACACAAATATCTTAGAATCCTCAATTTTCAAGCATCTTTTTACCCATTCCCACCTCTCTACAAACTTCCCAGGGGTGGGAGAGCGGGTACAAGCCATAACTTAGAGGCCTAGTATCCTGAGGGGTTGGAGGGTGGGGGGAGGACTAACCCTCTGGAGATAATGCTACAGCTATGGGCTGCTCCCCTAACAATTATATTACCAGGTAGGTAGGCAAATGGGAAAGGCCCCGGTAATTAGATAGGCCCTATTTAGGTAGGTAGACCCCCGCCGGATAAGTTGGTAGGCCAGCCCCAGGTAGGTTGGTGGGTTTCCTAGCCATGGTCCCCTTTAGTTTGTAGGCAGGTCAGGGGCCCCTTTTAGAGGTTAGGTGGAGTCAGGGCCCTCCTTTAGAGGTTAGGTGGGGTCAGGCCCTCCTTTAGAGGTTAGGTAGAGTCAGGGCCCTCCTTTAGAGGTTAGGTAGAGTCAGGGCCCTCCTTTAGAGGTTAGGTGGAGTCAGGGCCCTCCTTTAGAGGTTAGGTAGAGTCAGGGCCCTCCTTTAGAGGTTAGGTAGAGTCAGGGCCCTCCTTTAGAGGTTAGGCAGCCAGGGCCCCCTTTAGTTATAGGCAGCGCCAGGGACCCCCTTTAGAGATAGGCAGCGCCAGGGACCCCCTTTAGTGATAGGCAGTCAGGACCCCCTTTAGAGATAGGCAGTCAGGACCCCCTTTAGTGATAAGCAGTGCCAGGGACCCCCTTTAGAGATAGGCAGTGCCAGGGACCCCCTTTAGAGATAGGCAGTGCCAGGGACCCCCTTTAGTGATAGGCAGTCAGTGCCCCCTTTAGTGATAGGCAGTCCTGTCCCCCTTTAGTGATAGGCAGCGCCAGGGATCCCCTTTAGTGATAGGCAGCGCCAGGGACCACCTTTAGTGATAGGCAGTCAGGGACCCCTTTTAGTGATATACAGTCAGGACCCCCTTTATTGATAGGCAGTCACGACCCCCTTTAGTGATAGGCAGCGCCAGGGCCCCCCTTTAGTGATAGGAAGTCAGGTCCCCCTTTAGGGATAGGCAGACAGGACCCCCTTAAGTGAAAAGGCAGTCACGACCACCTTTAGTGATAGGCAGCGCCAGGGACCCCCTTTAGTGATAGGCAGTCAGTGCCCCCTTTAGTGATAGGCAGCGCCAGGGATCCCCTTTAGTGATAGGCAGCGCCAGGGACCCCCTTTAGTGATAGGCAGTCAGGGCCCCCTTTAAATGAAGGCAGTCAGGGCCCCCTTTAGTGATAGGCAGTCACGACCCCCTTTAGTGATAGGCAGCGCCAGGGACCCCCTTTAGTGATAGGCAGTCAGGGCCCCCTTTAGTGATAGGCAGTCAGGGCCCCCTTTAGTGATAAGCAGTGCCAGGGACCCCCTTTAGTGATAGGCAGTCAGGGCCCCCTTTAGTGATAGGCAGCGCCAGGGACCCCCTTTAGTGATAGGCAGTCAGGGCCCCCTTTAGTGATAGGCAGCGCCTGAAACCCCCGTTAGTGATAGGCAGTCAGGGCCCCCTTTAGTGATAGGGAGCGCCAGGGTCCCCCTTTAGTGTTAGGCAGTCTGGTCCCCCTTTAGTGATAGGCAGCGCCAGGGACCCCCTTTTTGTGATTTGGCAGTCAGGGCCCCCTTTTGTGATAAAAGCGCCAGGGGCCCCCCTTTTGTGATAGGCAGCGCCAGGACCCCTTTAGTGATAGGCAGGAGTCAGGACCCCCTTTAGTGATAAGCAGTGCCAGGGACCACCTTTTGTGATAGGCAGCGCCAGGGACCCCCTTTAGTGATATGCAGTCAGGACCCCCTTTAGTGATATCCAGTGCAAGGGACCCCCTTTAGTGATAGGCAGCGCCAGGGACCCCCTTTAGTGATAAGCAGTGCCAGGGACCCCCTTTAGAGATAGGCAGTCAGGGCCCCCTTTAGTGATAGGCAGTCAGGGCCCCCTTTAGTGATAGGCAGTCACGACCCCCTTTAGTGATAAGCAGTGCCAAGGACCCCCCTTTTGTGATAAGCGTTTCCAGGGACCCCCTTTAGTGAGAGGCAGGCAGGCCCCCCTTTAGTGATAGGCAGTCAGGGCCCCCTTTAGTGATAGGCAGTCAGGGCCCCCTTTAGTGTTAGGCAGCGCAGGGACCCCCTTTAGTGATAGGCAGCGCCAGCGACCCCCCTTTAGTTTATAGGCAGCGCCAGGGACCCCCTTTAGTGATAGGCAGCACCAGGGACCCCCTTTAGTGATAGGCAGTGCCAGGGACCCCCTTTAGTGATAGGCAGTGCCAGGGACCCCCTTTAGTGATAGGCAGCGCCAGGGACCCCCTTTAGTGATAGGCAGTCAGGACCCCCTTTAGTGATAGGCAGCGCCAGGGACCCCCTTTAAATGATAGGCAGTCAGGGCCCCTTAGTATATTAAAAAAAAAAAAAAATCAATCACTTACCTGGCTTGGGCTCCTGCTCCCGCTCCAGCTCCAGCTCCTGCCGCTCCGTGCTCCCGCCGGCTCCTGCCGCCCTGCATAGGCGGCACGGGGGAAGTGACGTCACCGCGCCGCCTACGTCAGCAGTAGGGGCCGGCGCCCGGCAGGCTGAAGGCCTAATGCATTCAGCCCTGCCAGCAGATCAGCGGGGGCGCAGCGCTAATGGCGCTGTTGGGTCCGCTGACACCGCGCAGCCCCGGGAGTCGGGGACATTAGTCCCCAGCTCCCGGGCCCGGGCCCCTGGGCGCTCGGGACGCAGGGCCGGGCGTGCAGAGACCGGATGCGCGGCCGGGCCCCCGGGGGGCGACGCAACTGCCTCCGGGGCCCCCCCAAATCGGGGACCACACTGTGGGCCAGGCGGAGCCCGGTTCGGCAGCCGCGCCGCCGGGCCCTGCTCTGCCGTGAGGAATAAGGGGGCCCGCTTGCCGCGGGCCCCCTTATTCCACCGGGCCCCATACGGGAGTACCGGTTGTACCCCCTGTATGGCGGCCCTGCAAGTAAAATTGAGGCTTGGGCTGTGTTAATAGATACACTTGTTCAGCAGCCAGCATCTGGATCTCACTCATGTTTGCATCACGCTCAAGGTTCTGTGCTGGACTTCCTTACGACTTGCCTGTGCAAAGTATAGTGGCTTTGCTTCCTGACCTCTGTGTTACGCTCCGGTGATGGAACTGAGAGTCTTCGTCACATTGCCTGCAGAAGTTGTATTTTACAGGCGGTCCCCTTCTCCTTTCCAACTGCCAGATTAACTCCTCCATGAGTTTATGAACTCCACTGCCATTTCTGACCTGATTTAGTGACAACAGGGGCTGAAATCCACCAATGCTAGTAATGGGTGCCATAGGCTGAATTTTAGCCCATGGTGTCCATACAGATCATTACTAACGTTGGTGGACTTCATCCCCTATTGTTAAACCAGTAATATCACTTCTGTGAGGGCTGAAATGACTTCATTAGAGAGTGATGTATACTGTAGCAGTTATATAAACTCTTACAGAAGTGTTATTACTAGTGTCATATAAGACCTATAAAGATCATTAACAATATGGTTACTGGGGGCCAGGGGCATAACTAGAGAAGCCAGGGCCCCAAAGCAAACTTTTGGATTGGGCCCCCTATCCCACCCCCCCTCCCTGACCACAAACATTTACCAGGACATTCTGTTAGATAATGTAGATAATACAAGGAGTGAACACTTCACCGTACATATCACCATCATACTGCTAACAAACAAATCCCACTATACCAAGACTAACATTACTAATAACACTACTACATATGGACCTGACTATACCACTAGAACACGGCCACAAAGGGACTGAATAATACCTCTACACTATTACTGATCATACACAAAGACCAATAGTACCCATATAGTGACCATATAGGGGGTGTATACTAGTGTACACAGGCCTCTGCCAACTGTATATAAACCACCATGCAGTGACCATAAAAGTGGTAGACACCAGTGTACACAGGCTCGCAGACATAAGTGATTAAAGTGTAGTTACATCTTGTGACTCACAGGTGACGTTTCTCATTGACTTCCCCTTTTGTTCTGCATCCAGTCCAGACCGCCATGATGACTGCTCCCGCCCACTTGTCCCTGGAGATTTAGATACAAATATCTTAGAATCCTCACTTTTCCAGCACCTCACTCTCTGCCCCCCCAGGCTATATGGGGTCCATTTAGGCAGGCAGGGTTTACATAGGCTCTAGGGGGCCCCAGATAGGCAAGGTTTAGGTAGGCAATAGAGTCCCTATATAGACAAGCAGGGTTTAGGTAGCTATAGGAAGCCATACAGGTAGACAGGGGTTAGGTGGGCTATAGGGGCTATATAGGTAGGTAGGCAGGGTTTAGGTAGATAAAGGGGCCCCATATAAGTAGACAGGCAGGTAAGCTTTAGAGGGCTACATAGGCACACAGGCTTCACGGGGGCTATAGGGCTATTCAGAAAGGCACACAGAGAGCTATATAGGCAGGCTTTAGCGGGTTATATAGGCAGGCTGGGGGGCTATGTAGGGAGGCTGGAGGACTATGTAGGGAGGCTGGGGGCTATGTAGGCAGGCTGGGGGGCTATGTAGGGAGGCTGGAGGACTATGTAGACAGGCTGGGGGGCTATGCAGGCCGGCTGGGGGGGTATATAGACAGGCAGGCTGGGGGTATATAGACAGGCAGGGGGTATACAGGCAGGCTGTGGGTATATAGGCTGGCAGGGTGGGCGGTATATAGGCAGGCAGGGGGATATATATACAGGCAGGCTGGGTGGGCTATATATACAGGCAGGCAGGATTGGCTATATATGCAGGCAGGCTGGGTGGGCTACATATACAGACAGGCAGGCTGGGTGGGCTATACACTCACCGGCCACTTTATTAGGTACACTTGTCCAACTGCTCGTTAACACTTAATTTCTAATCAGCCAATCACATGGCGGCAACTCAGTGCATTTAGGCATGTAGACATGGTCAAGACAATCTCCTGCAGTTCAAACCGAGCATCAGTATGGGGAAGAAAGGTGATTTGAGTGCCTTTGAACGTGGCATGGTTGTTGGTGCCAGAAGGGCTGGTCTGAGTATTTCAGAAACTGCTGATCTCCTGGGATTTTCACGCACAACCATCTCTAGGGTTTACAGAGAATGGTCCGAAAAGAAAAAACATCCAGTGAGCGGCAGTCCTGTGGGCGGAAATGCCTTGTTGATGCCAGAGGTCAAAGGAGAATGGGCAGACTGGGTCGAGCTGATAGAAAGGCAACAGTGACTCAAACAGCCACCGTTACAACCAAGGTAGGCAGAAGAGCATCTCTGAACGCACAGTACGGCGAACTTTGAGGCAGATGGGCTACAGCAGCAGAAGACCACACCGGGTGCCACTCCTTTCAGCTAAGAACAGGAAACTGAGGCTCCAATTTGCCCAAGCTCATCGAAATTGGACAGTAGAAGATTGGAAAAACGTTGCCTGGTCTGATGAGTCTCGATTTCTGCTGCGACATTCGGATGGTAGGGTCAGAATTTGGCGTCAACCATATGAAAGCATGGATCCATCCTGCCTTGTATCAACGGTTCAGGCTGGTGGTGGTGGTGTCATGGTGTGGGGAATATTTTCTTGGCACTCTTTGGGCCCCTTGGTACCAATTGAGCATCATTGCAACACCTTGTTGAATCTATGCCACGAAGAATTGAGGCAGTTCTGAAGGCAAAAGGGGATCCAACCCATTACTAGCATGGTGTACCTAATAAAGTGGCCGGTGAGTGTATATACAGGCAGGCTGGCTGGGTGGGCTATATATACAGGCAGGCTGGCTGGGTGGGCTATATACAGGCAGGCGGACAGGGTGGGCTATATACAGGCAGGGCAGGTAAAAGAAGAAATAGGTGATTTACCTCGGCACACGCTCCCCCGATGCGCCGCGCTGCAGCCTCTCTGCTCAGCACGGGCGGCGCGATCATGTGACATAATCGCGCCGCCCACGTGATCACAGAGAGCCGCCGCCTGCTGTCAGGAACAGTAGCAGAGCCGAGCGGCGGATGCGCTCCACTCTGTTACCACGGAGCAGCGCTGTCTCTGAACGCTCGGGTCGGAGGGCCCGGGCATTCAGAGGCAGTATGCGCCCGGCCCCTCAGCTCCGCGCCCACCGCAGTGAACTGTTAAGTTCACTGCCAGCGGGCCCAGGAGCGGCATTACTGGGGGGCAGACTTGGTAGCAGCTGCCCCCGGTGCGCGGGCCCCCCTAAGCGCACGGGCCCCGGGGCAACCGGTACGTCTGCTACCCCGGTAGTTACGCCAGTGCTGGGGGGGCTAAAAAAAATAATTAAAGGGACTCTATTGACATTTTTTTAAATATTGACAAACAATATGTGCTTGTTTTTCTAATGTAATTTTTTATATAAGTTTGTATTTTACTTCCTTGTTGGGCTCTTTGGCTTCCTCTTTTTCCCATCTTGCACACTTATTGCATATCCATAGGATATGCTATAAATGTCTGAAAGGTGCGGTCCAAGGTTGGAACGAGGAGTAGGCAGAAGTAGGGCTTTGCCTAGGGCACCATTCAACCTCTGATGTAAGGGGTCAAAATTTAAATGGGTTTTGCAATAATGCAAAATGCCTTTTTGATTCCGGCTTGTAACTAGCTTTGAGCCAACCTCAGAGAACAGGGAGAGGGCTGCGCTTGCGCAGTTCTCCCCATTCTTTTCTATTGCAGTTATAGAATATAGCTGAGCGACTGTATTTGGAACTCCCATAGATATGAATGGGAAAGAGCTGCACAAGCGCAGCCATACCCCATTCACTAAGCCCAGCTCATTGTGAGCTACGAGCCAGCCTCCACAGAGGATTTTGCTTCATGGCAAAACACCTTTTAATAAAAAAAAAAAATTACTTTCGTTTTAGTTCTATCAAGTGAAGCTGTGCTTTTACGCAGATCGGCATCCCTACGGAGATAAGTCCCAGTTCCCAACATTGCTGTGTATTATCAGTCGCTGGGGATTGCAGTGAATGACTTCCCTGATATTTTAAAGTTCTGGTGGAGCCAAAATGGGGAGCAATAAAGTCAATCTGTAGTGAGGTCCACCTGCTGTATGCAACGCACAGCAGCAGGCCTGAGCCAGCATGCTCCAACAACGGGCACATCTATATCACTACTGCAAACTGAACTTGCATAGTGAGCAACTGTGGGGTATATCAGACTATGACTGCCCTTTGCTCACTGTATGTATATTACATCATGAGGCTACAGAGAGACGTGATGCATAGTAACTAAAAAGGTACGGTGTCCAAGACTTGTTATTTAGGAGAATCCCCTCAGGATAAATGCAGTTGCTGTTCATTTATCCTGCACAGTGAAAACTTTAAAAAACAAAAAAAACACCAAAATTATGGGTTGTTTTTTTTTTAGCACCTCACCTACCCAAAAAAATGGAAATAAAAAGTGATGAAAAAACACTTCTCCCTGCACCCCCCAAAAAAGGTGCAATTGTGTTTTTTTTTTTATTATTACATCTGGTGGTGTAGGGGAATTGAAGCTGCATACACAGTGTGTCAAGTTGGGGCCAAGCATTTGTATCTTCTATGTTGGGGGAGGTGGATGTTATTTGTCTTTTTGACTATGGCATCAAAATGCCTTGTTGCAAACCATTCTTGGTCCTTTTTCTAGAATAGTTGTCAATCATCCACAGTCCTACCTTGTGAAGTGGACACTATGAGTGGAGCACTGCCGTATGTGTGCATGGCCCTCTCTATTCAATGTTATGGGAGTTTTGTATAGAATAACCCTTTAAGTTAGGGTCTGATATGATATCTGTATGGGCTAGAGTTACCAGATAATCTTGAAGTTGGGATAAATGTGGTATATGTCTTTATAAATGAGAGTGCTTATTGGGAAAGTAGGTATTACAGAATGTAAGGAAATTAATTATTGTTCACCCAACTGTTATCAAGCTGAACTTTAGAGATTGGGTGGAGGATATTCTGGAATTCCTGCCTTGGACAACAAGAAATTTTGTCCCACCCATGCCTTTTTCTCCCACCAATTAAACTTTGTACACACTTTGTAGTATGCTTACAGATTTTTCACATGTTCTTCTGTTGTTGGGCCACTTGTACAGATATCTGATTAGTGTGGCTACACATATGTACCCTTCTCTTTTACCCATTTACACCCTTCTGGCCCATTCCATTTTGGGTCATGAGGAAGAAGACATTTTTCATCATAACCTTCCAAGAGCCATACATCTTTATGTTTTTATTGACTTATAGACGGCTTTGTTTTTTGAAGGATTTATAAGCGTTATTTTTCTAGTAACATTAATTTAGTGTACCTATAACTCTGTGATTCATTTCTTCCTTTTTGGAGAGTATGGGGGCAAAACTGATCGTTGTAAGATATAAAAAACATTTTAATAACTTTTTCATTTTATTCTACGTTTGCACACTACAAGGATTATTTATAGTAATAAAAAGTTAGCATCCTTACATTCGGAGAGTCATAACATTTTTCCATCGCTGTATATTCATGAGTTTCTTTTTTTGTATAACCGTTTCTATAAAACACTGATTAGATTTATTCATTTCTGTAAGGCAAAAACAGCAATTCTGCCATTGATTTTTAGATTTGTTGATGATATTCATAGTGTGGTACAAGGAACATGTTCATTTTCCAATACACATTATTACTAATGCAATGATAACATATATGATTATCATTATTTTTTTCATTTCTCTGTTTTTGCATAGTGTGTTGGAAAACTTGGTAAACCGTAAAAAAGGACTTAGATGTATCAGTTATTATTCATTGCAATTAGATGTGGGTCGTTATGACAAAGGCAAAAAAGGTCTTGGGATTTTTGAAAAGGTACATAGTAAACGCATCATAAGCACTAAGGATACGTCTACATGGCAAGGACAAAATACTGGTTGGATTTTACTCAGAATTTTTGTTTTTTACAGTTTTTTTGCAGCCCATTCAGTTGAACAATACTATAATCAGTCGTTTTCAGGTAATATACAGTGGATTTTAGAACATGTTCTAAATTTTTTTCAAAACCTTCGATTTTGAAATCCAGCCTCAGCTGTGTAGACTACAGCTCGGATTTTCTATTGAGTTCTACGGGGGTGATTAACATTCAGATTTTTGCAGATTCTAAACACAGAATCCACTTAAAAATCTGACCGTAAATCACTGCCATGTAGACGTAATCTAAGCTGTACCCTAATGTTCTAGTTTTATTTGGGGGCAGTTTGGAAATCCATTGTTTAACCCCTTACCACCACAGCATGTTTTGAGCTTCCTGACAGAGCCCATCTGACATCGGAATAACTTTTTGACACTTTTACCTATCTATGTGATTTAGAGACTGTTTTCTCACGACACATTGTGCTTTAAGTTAATAATAAATTTTGGTCCATACAATCCTTGTTTATTTGTGAAAAATATCAAAATGTTGTGAAAATGTTGAAAAATTTGCCATTTTCAAAGTTCAAACATTTCTGTGTGTAAGACAGATAGTTATTCCACACAAAATAGTTTATAACTAGCATCTACCATATGTCTACTGTAGGTTGGCATAATTTTTTTATTCTTTTATTTTTTATGACAGAGTTTTTTAATGACATTAGGGGGTTTACACATTTAGTAGTAATTTTTCACATTTTCAAGAAAATTTGCAGCATTGATTTCTTTAGGGGTCAGTCCAGTTCTGATGTGGTTTTGAGGGGTCCCCATATATGACTCAATCTAAGAAACTATGCACTTTATAGTTTTCAAAACAGTATTTAGAAAGTTCATTAACCCATTAAGTGTTTTACAGAAAGTAAAGTGGAGGTGAAATGTCCAAATTTCACTTTTCTTGATGATTTTTAATTTGTATCCATTATTCACTGGAACACGGTAGATGTCACCAGTGAAATGCAAATTAATATTGATTCCCCCAATTCTGCTGTTTTTAGAGATATCCCATATGTGTCCCTAATGCGTTATTTGGCTCAATCACAAGCCTCAGAGTAGGAGGAGCACCTACTAGACTTTTGGGTCTCATTTTCATTACGATTTTTTGTAGGCGCCATTTGAGGATTGCGGACACCCTAAGGTGCTAAAACTTTATAAACACCCCTAAACTACACCCCTTGAGGAATATATCCAGGAGTGTAGTGAGTATATCGACCCCAAAGGTCTTTCACAATTTTAGCATATGGCTGTGAAAATGAAAAATAATTTTTTTTCCAACAATCTGCAATTTTAGCTGAAAATGTTTAACTTTTAACAGGAATTCTGGAAGAAAAGTACTCCAAAATTTGTTACACAATTTCTTCCAAATTCTGCAACACTCTATATGTGGGTGTAAACTGCTGTTTGGGCTCATGGGAGGGCATACAAGGGAGGGAGGCTATTTGGCTTTTGAAAAGTAGATTTTGGTGGGTGCCATGTCGCATTTGCAAGGTCCACAAAGTACAAGAATGTGTGAAACTTTCCAGAAGTCACCCCATTTTGGATTCATCACCCCTCATGGATCTCATCTAGGGGTAGGTAATACGAGTCGAACAAATTACTATTATGAGTCAAATTATAGTGAATCATTTCTATTTTATATCAAATGTATATCATTAATTATGATAATGCAAAGCTTGCATCTCTAGCCTGCTTGTATTTCAAAGTCTTTTTGACATAGGGGGACATGTATGAAAACTGTCTAGGTGTAAGACTTTATTGCCCATAGCAACCAATCAGAGCTCCCGTTTCATTTTTTCAGAGCACTATATGACATGAATGGGGAGCTCTGGTTGGTTGCTATGGGCAAGAAAGAAAGTCTTACACCTAGACAGTTTTCATACATGAGGCCCATAGACTCATGTATCTTAAACACAAACCCTGCATATGTTGTCACAAGTCTGTTTACACTTCTGTTGATTTAAATTTATGCTTCGGTTGCAAAGTCCTCATTTATACTTTTGGCTTACCATTCTGTCTACAAGAGGTGTTTCTGTGTATTTTGCTTTAAACCTTCAAGCTGGCCGCCTACGGTAAAAAGTAAGGTAGACAAATAACGCCTCTGCATTTTTTAAGCTGACACAGCATTAGGTCGTGTGCGCCATTTTATTTAAGTTGTAAGTCCCCGACTTGCACCGTTCCGACTTACATCTGTCCCCTAGTTACAAACGGAGATTTATGGGACATGATGGCACTTGTAGTTCCATGTCCCACAGCAAATAGTACCTGTGGAACGACAAGTTCAAGCATGCCACAGTAGAACATGAGGTGAAATCTTCTTAAAAGGGGCACAGACGGCAAAACAAATGTAAAAACCCTTCCCTGCACTATCCAAAATGGGAAAAAAAACCTTTTGTGCTGGAGTTACATTTAATAAGTATACCTGTTCTGACTTACATACAAATTCAACTTAAGAACAAACCTACAGTCTCTAGCCCGTTCGTAACCCGGGGACTGCCTGTATAAGGTCTTGTGGCTGTGGATAAAGCCAGAAGACTGGACCTGTGTAATGATGATTACATGGCGTAGTTGTCCATGGGATTCTCTGTCCTCGCCATTTCCACTTCTCAATGGCTCATGCATAAAGGACCGCAATATCGCACTGCGGCTGCTATGATGGGGATGTTTCCATTAACTGCTGTGATGGCTATAGATCGTGGCAAGTAAGGTGTTATTCAAAACAGTAGAAAAGAACATAAGGCGGCACTCACCCGTTAATTACTCAATTCCTTTATTCACAACAACGGCATAAGAACAGACTGGTATGGATGGCCATAGAACGCCAACGATCGTTTCGCGCGTACACGCGCTTCCTCAAGGCATGACAGGAGATGACGACATAGTGCCTTAAGAACTTGTACGCGTGAAATGATCGTTGACGTTCTATGGCCATCCATCCAGGTCTGTTTTTATGCCGTTGTTGTGAATAAAAGGAATTGAATACTGAACGGGTGAGTGCCGCCTTATGTGCTCTTCTACTGTTTTGGATTTCTACAGTCTCACTGCTTGGCTGAGCACCACTCGATATAAGGAGATACTGAAGGTTCTATTGCTGCTGTGGATTTAAAGCGGTTGTCCATTTAAGTTAACCCCTTGGTGCCCATCTATTCTTCAAGTAATATAAGGTGTTATTCACCCCTCTGGCCACAGGTGATGCAGCTTGACGCCAGCGGTAATATACAGCTGGTCCCATGCTGCGATCATGCTAGCTCCGCTTATGAGCTTACATGATCCTAATGTCATGACATACGTCAATTTGCAGGAACCGCTTCCTGACCATGACGTATGGGTACGTCAAATGTCGGTAAAGGGTTAACAAAGCTGTATAGGATTCAGTGGCAGATAATCTTATGCGTGACAAATTAGAAAGATTAGCCAGCAGAAATAAAGATTATTTTCTTTGAAACATCAGTTTAGAAATTTTCCACAATTTCAAACATACTTACATCTGGTGATTCGTAATAAGTATAAATTGAATTTAAAGAGATCCTGTCACATAGTTTATGTCCCCCCTTACTGAGGACAGCACAAACTAGTGACAGACATGCTCTTTCCAGCGCTGTATCCCTTATTCTGTAAGATGTTGTAGTTTTAGAGTATTTAGTGCTCAAATCTGGCAGTTTTCAGCCAGAAAAGATTCCAGCTTATTCATGAAAAGAGTCTGTTAATTCAAGATTCAAGCATTAAATACCAGATTTGAGCATTAAATACTATGAAACTGCTGCATCTTATAAAATAAGGGACAAGGCGCTGGAAACAACAGGTCTTTCTCTAGCTTGTGCTGACCTTGGCAAGGGGGGCATAAACTATGTGATACGTTTCCTTTAACCCCTTAAGGACCAGGTTTTTTTTTTGGGGTGACACGTTCGTTTTTCCCTCCTCGCCTTCTGAAAGCCATAACTTTTATATTTTTCCACCTACATAGACACATGAGGGCTTTTATTTTGCGGGACAAGATGTACTTTCTAATGGTGTTATTCACTATACTATAGAATATACTGGGAAACCGCAAAAAAATTCCAAGTGGGACAAATTGTGAAAAAAATGTATTTTTGCCATGTTTTTGGGGGTTTTGCTTTTATGTCGTTCAATCTTCGGTAAATATAATGTGTTATCTGTATTCTACAGGTCATTACGCATCCGGCAATAGCAAACATGTAGGGTTTCCGTTATGTTTTGGTACCGTAAAAAAATTCCAAACATTTTCTATTTTTGAAATTTGCGCCATGGCGCCATTTTGTGCGACAAATAACTTTTTTGTACTAACACCTACGGACGTCAGTGAGGGGGTATTTTTTGCGGGCTGAACTGTACTTTTTATCGCTAGCAATTTGGAATGCATGCAACTTTTTTTGATCATTTTTATTCCATTTTTTGAGTGATGTAAAATGACCAAAAAACGCAATTTTGGTGTTTGGAATTTTTTGTCTTCTACGGTGTTCAACGTACGGGATAAATTATGTTATATTTTTATAGATCAGACTTTTTTGGACGCGACGATACCAAATATGTGTAACTTTTTTATTATTTTAATGATTTTATTTGTAAAATGGGGAAAGGGGGGTGATTTTTTTACTGTAACAGTGTGGCCACCTATGGTACTAGACCACAAGGTGGCGCGATTGTTAATACAACCTAATGCATTGCATTAGGTTGTACAAAGATGGCGGTTTCCCCACTTCCTGTCTGCGGACAGAAGTGGGGCAAACCAGCCAGAGTAAGTGACGGGAGCCTTCACAGGGCTCCCCACCACAATGCCCGGTCATCGGATCGGCGCAGCATAGCTGCGCTGATGCCGATGACCGTAACGATCGGTGCGCGGCACCGATCGGCGTTAATTCAGACGCCGCGGCCATCTTTGCCGCGGTGTCTGATGGGTTAAACAGCGCCAGCAGGCAGAGCCACCCGCCGGCGCTGTTACTGCCGGGTGTTAGCGGTGATTTGCCGCTAACACCCGGCGGCTGTACAGGGGGGGTCGCGGCGCGATCCCCCTGCAAAGCCCCTTAGCGGCCCTGGGACGTACTCATACGCCCAAGGTCGTTAAGGGGTTAAAGCAGTCTTGATGCCTTGGTTAAAAACACCTTATATTACTGCTTGTCAGTGTTAAAGGGATTTTACCATGATCGCTTTCACACTCACTCGGCTATATTCAGAACTCACATAGAAATGAATGGGGAGAATGGCGGCAAAAACTGCACTTCCTATTATCTGAGAGGTCGGCTTTTAGCTTGCTACGAGCCAACCTGCAGCAATAAAAGCACTCCTGGTAAAACTCTTTTAAAGAAGCAAATGTAAACAAGCCACTGAGCTGAGAGAGAGAGACAGACAGCCAGAGCACAGAGCTGCATAAGGGATCGTGTGAAATGCTCACTCAAATAATCAAACTACAACTTGTGGATTCTGTATACAAAAGACAACACCTTTTCTCCACAGCAGCTTGAAAGCTTCGTCATGTTCTCTGTCATCAGATTAAAGCAGGGATCTACTCAGATAATCACACTACAACTAGTGGATTCTGTATACAAAAGACAACATATTTCTACCCGGTGCCTTGAAAGCTTCTGCAGCTCAGTCTCATCAAATAAGAAGCTTTCTCTGCGCAAGCCCGGCCAGCAGCTCTTGTCAGGTCGTATCTAATAGAAGCTTTGAAGTAACTAAGGGCAGGTAAGGCAGCCTGTAGCTCTCTCAGGCTGCAATTTTTGTAATCACATATATTTAGAAAAGTGATTAAATACCCATTTTGGAGGATCCCACGTCAACATTACATCGTGGCAAAACCCCTTTAAGTTGCTAGAAATAGTTAATTGATCAAGACATGTTTTCCACTAATAATGCATTTTCTCATAAATAAAAGGTTGACATCAGCCTCCCAAAGCTTTTGATTTGCTTTCTTTTGGAGCAATAGAAAATCTAATTATTATATTGGACTTAAAGGGATTGGGTCTTTCATTTGTTTTTTATTTTGTTTCCTTGTTTTTGCTTTGGACAATTTTTGAAAAATGCTGAATCACGTGGGGCGACATGTCAGAAAAGGGACGTTTCCACGCCAGTTTTAGGCGAATTAATTCAGTGTAAAGTACGCTTGAAAGTCTGATCGTTTCAGAAATCTGGGATCAGGTATACCTTGCATAGAAAACTTAATGCGCCTTAAAAGGCGTATTGCACCTGAAAAGGCGAATCGTGTCAAAAAAGGCGCATTGCTCAACTTGCAGCGCATAGAATATCATTGGTGGTACAACCTCAATTCCAAAAAAGTTGGGACACTAAACAAATTGTGCATAAAAACTGAATGCAATGATGTGCAAGTGCCAACATCTAATATTTTATTCAGAATAGAACATAGATGACAGATCAAAAGTTTAATCTGAGTAAATGTAACATTTGAAAGGGAAATATATGTTGATTCAAAATTTCACAGTGTCTACAAATGCCAAAAAAGTTGGGACAAGTAGCAATAAGTGGCTGGAAAAATGACATTGAGCATATAACGAACAGCTGGAAGACCAATCAACACTAAGGTGAATTGACAACATGATTGGGTATAAAAAGATCTACTCAGAGTGTCAGTGTCTCTCTGAAGCCAAGATGGTAAGAGGATCACCAATTCCACCATTGTTGTGCAGAAAGATAGTGCAGCAATACCAGGATGGTGTTACCCAGCGTAAAATAGCAAAGACTTAGTTATCATCATCAACCATACATAACATCATCAAAAGATTCAGAGAATCTGGAACAATCGCTGTGCGTAAGGGTCAAGGCCGTAAAACTCTATACTGGATACTCGTGATCTCCGGGCCCTTAAACGTCACTGCACCTCAAACAGAAATGCCACTGTCAAGGAAATAACAGAATGGGCTCAGGAATACTTCCAGAAAGCATTGTCAGTGACCACAATCCACCGTGCCATCCGCCGTTGCCAGCTGAAACTCTACAGTGCAAAGAGGAAGCCACCTCTAAGCAAGCTCCACAAGCTCAGCCGTTTGCACTGGGCCAGGGGTCATTTAAAATGGAGTGTGACAAAAATGTTCTGTGGTCAGATGAATCACAATTTGAAGTTCTTTATGGACCAGTGGGACGCATTGTCATCCGGACCAGAGAGGACAAGGACAAACCCAAGTTGTTATCAACGCTCCGTTCCGAACCCTGCATCACTGATGGTATGGGGTTGCATAAGTGCCTGTGGCATGGGCAGCTTGCATGTCTGGAAAGGCACCATTAATGCAGAGAGGTATGTTCAGGTTCTAGAACAACATGCTCCTATCTAGACGTCATCTCTTTCAGGGAAGACCCTGCATTTTTCAACAAGATCATGCCAGACCACATTCTGCAGCAATCACAACATCATGGCTACGTAGGAGAAGGATCCGGGTACTGAAATGGCCAGCTTGCAGTCCAGATCTTTCACCTATAGAGAAAATTTGGCGCATCATAAAGAGGAAGGTGCGACAAAGAAGGCCCAAGACGATTGAACAGTTAGAGGCCTGTATTTAACATGAATGGGAGAGCATTTCTATTTCTAAACTTGAGAAACTGGTCTCCTCTGTTCCCAGACGTCTGTTGACTGTTGTAAGAAGATGGGGGGATGCCACACAGTGGTAAAAATGGCATGATCCCAACTTTTTTGGGATTTGTTGACGCCATGAAATTTTGAAACAACATTTTTCACTTAAAATGATACATTCTCTCAGTTTAAACTTTTGATCTGTGATTTGTGTTCTATTCTGAATATAATATTAGATGTTGGCACCTCCACATCATTGCATTCAGTTTTTATTCACAATTTGTTTAGTGTCCCAACTTTTTTAGAATTGAGGTTGTATATGTAATGCGCCTCAATAGGCGCATTGCACGACAGTGGCACACAGCGCACCATATTTAGGTGCATTACAAAGTGTCGTGATCGGCATATAATGCGCCTAGTTTTGGGGTATGACAGTTCATTTACAACAAGAATATGGCATCAATAGTGGTTTAGGAGCAAAATAAAACAAAAAACTGTCGTTGCCGTGTTGGGACATGTCGCCCTTGGTGCCTAATAAAAAATAAAATTACAGCAACATAAACCACAAGTTGACAGATCAAAATAATATTGCCTAGGATTTCCAGATTCTCAAAGTGTGTCATTCTTGAGAAAAAAGCATGACAAAAAATGTATTCATCAAGTATGCTATTTAATTTTATGCAATAACATTGGCGCAAAAGTGTTTTTTGATGTTTCGCTCATCTTCACATGTCACTTATTTTCATACAGATTATCACGACAAATGATGATAATAGTGTGTCAAGGGTAGGTCTTTATGGCTAATGCATGACTATTTACCTAATATACATATAGAATATCTGGGATACTAATCACATTGGCTTACTGGTCATTATGCCTCATCCTGCTGTCTGAGGGTCTGGATGTATATCGTTCTACATCTTGAATAAACTACATACAATTATGATGTGACATAATTTTAACCCCTAAAGAAATAAAATATAAAAAAAATATATATATAAATTTGATATTTCTGTAAGACTATGTCTACACAGCAATTTGAAAATGGTGGCCAAAATCCGACGGAATTTTGAAATTGCTGGACCGCGACACACTGTTGTTTTTTTTTTATTATTTATTTTATAGCGCCATTGATTCCAGGGCGCTGTACATTCGAGGGGGTTACAAACATAACATTACATAACGAGTACAGTGATAAGTTGTAATGACAATTGGCACGACAGAGGGAGAGAGTATTTCGCGCAAAAAAATGTGCGGTTTTCGCGCAAAAAATGGTGGTCGCATTTCGGATTCCAAGCGGTCAAGTACACTGGGGCTGCTGGAATCCAACGTTGGTCTGGCGTAATATACAAAATGTTCTATATTCCACTGGACGGTTTTCAGTTTAGGATAAAAATCTGTGCTGTGTAGACTACAGCACAGATTTTCTATTACACAGCGCTGGGTAAATTCAAAATACTGATTAACCGACCAAAATCCTGTGCTGTGTAGACATAGCCTAATTGTATCAACTTGCTAAGTAAAGTTAATATATCATTTATACCACACGATAATTGATATTAAAAATAAAAACACTACTAGGATTGCTCTATTTTGTTTATTCGGCCTCCCAAAATCCTTGATGAAAAGCGATCAAAGTGTTATATGAACCCCAAAATGATACCAATGAACATCAACTCATTCTGCAAAAAACAAACCCTTAATCAGCTCGATATACAGAAAGATAAAAAAATGTATGGCTGTTGCAAATTTTTACAATATCACTTATTTTGTGTAAAAGTAATAAACCCTAAAAAAGTATATAAAATTTGTATTGTAATTGTACCGGCCTGCATAGTAAGGTTATCGTGTCATTTATATCACACAGCAAACTCAAGAAACAATGGTGGAGTTGCTGTTGTTTTTTTTTTTTTTTTCATGGCCCAATGCTAAGAAAAATTGTAAAACGTCTATGGTCCCATAATGCACAATACACCCCCAAGTGAGTACCCTTAGGGGTGCTGAATCCTGAATGGTGGGAGTTCTGGAAGGTTTCACTTGTTCTGGTACTTTGGGGACTTTGTAAATGTGACAAAGCATCCACCAAAATCTACATTTCAAAAGCCAAACAGCGCTCCCATCTGTGCACACCCTACCTTGTGCCCAAACAGCAGTTTCAACCCACATGTAGGGTATTTCCAAACTTAAAAGAAATTAGGTAATACATTTTAAGGTACTTTTTCATCAACATTCCTTTTAAAAAAAAATAGTTTTGAGCTAAAACTGAATATCATTAGGGAAAAATGTAGTGTTTTTTTCTTTTTTTTTTTTAATGGCCCAGTGCTAAAAAAAATCAGTGAAACACATATGGGGTCAATATACTCACTACATTCTTGTATATTTTCATTAAGGAGTGTAGTTTCCCAAGATATCAATAAACAAAGGAATTGCCAGCAGCTCCAGAGATGCAAATGAAGATAAGTGCATTTATTCCAAAAAAAGACATTGCATGCGTGGTGACACAAATAAAACAATGGTGACATGGTACAAAGCTGATGTGTTTCGAGTCTCTAGGTCTCTTAATCGTAACATAAAAGTATACCCAATAAAGCCTCCTATATATGCTAGGATGTGATGAGGCTATCACATTCACCTGAGCTGAAAAGTGGGTGGAGCTGCATACACTGACCCATCGCCCGTGCACAGCCACAAAGAGGAGGCGAGATCATAATACACTCTACAAGTGACTCACCACAAAGGACAAACCATATAGGCAGAACAGCCGAGGATCCCGAGTCCCATCACACCATGTCCAGGCAAACAAAACACGCCCTCCACTGTGACAAAGCACGGGACCTAAGGGTCACAAAGAGACAGCCTCAAAGCCCAGGTGAGATGAAAAAATATACACTATCCATAAAAAGACAAAGTAAAAAATATACACATAATAAAGAAAACAGGACATATAAATGAGAACATTCACAAAGCCATGTATTAAAGTCATAAAATAGAATATCTGACTGCATATGCAATAAATCAATAATGAAATAAAATTTAATTCCGCATGTTCAATCCTAAAGGAGCAATGGAATTTAGGGTACAAATCCAAAATGCCTCACGGTCTTTGTTTGTATTCCAAATTACCACCACTTCTGCCCAATGTAACCTACTCAATAGCAAAAGTTTGAAAACCATGTTAGAACCATGAATTTCAATAAAATGGCGAGATGCTCCAGAAACAGTACATCCTCCAGGATTTTCTATGCCATTTAAATGTTCCAATATTCTAGTATTAAAATTTTCAAGATGTGTAGCCAACATAATTAAGACTGCACCTGATGATATAGATAACCGACATTGTGTTGCAATTTATATATTGTTTTATCTGAAAACCCCTAACTACTTCGAAGTCTTTTTAGGAGTGTTTATTAAGTTTTAGCACCATAGGGTGCCGCAAACGTGAGATGGTGCCTAAAGAAAATCCTAATGAAAATGAGACCTCAGAGTCCAGTAGGTGCTCCTCTAATTCTGATGACTGTGGTTGAATCGAGTATCAAACTAGGGCCGCATATGGCATATCTTTAAAAATTGCAGAATCATCGGAATCAAAATTGATCTGCATGCCTCTGTTCATATTTATTGTACTCTAGTAAAAAAAATATTAAAGTTGAAAAGTTTCAAAATATTTAATTTTAAAATTTCACCTCCACTTTGCTTTAATTTCTTTTAAACACCTAAGGCAATGTTCACACGGCTTATTGCCGATGTAATTGCGGGGACGGATTTCGCCCCGCAATTACGCCAGCTGCCGTGCAGCGGGGGCGGGGCGGAGGGCCAGCAGCTCGCTGGCCCCATAGACACTCATTATTCACGGCGCGTACACGCCGTAAATAATGAACATGTCGTATTCGCTGAGCGGGGAGAAGAGACGGAATCCACAGTTCTCTATGAGAACTGTGGATTACCGTAATGACTGAGACGGATTTCAGCCGTACTGCAGCGCAAATACAGCGCGCAGTATGGCTGAAACAGCGCCCAAATAAGCCGTGTGAACGAGGCCTAAAGAGTAAATAAGCTTTGTAAGTGTTGTTTTGAATATTTTGAAGGGGGCAGTTTTTAAAAATGGTGTGATTAATGGGGGTGTCTAACATACAGAACCCAAAACCATGTCAGAACTGACTTGGTCCATAAAAAAAAAAAAAATCTGTGCTGCAAATTTTCTTGAAAATGATAAACTTTACTACTAAACTTAAAAGTCCCTTAATGTCCTAAAAAAATAAATGGACATTTAAAAAATTATGCCAACATAAAATAGACATATGGTAAATCTTAATGAATTACTATTTTTTTTGGTGTGACTATCTGTCTTATATGCAGAAATTTTTAAACTTTGAAAATCTGGAAGAATTTGCCATTTTGATGAACTGTATCAACCAAAATTAATGTCACGGGTGCCCCCCGTGACCCGTATGTCGGTCCGCTGCTCAGTCCCCTTCTAACTTACCAAGCCGCACTCCTGCTGAGGTCTCTGATTTCCCCACCTCCTAGAGCGCGCGCGCCGACACTGTTAAATTTAAAGGGCCAGCGCACCGGTAATTTCCTATTGCCGGTAGCTGCCCTATTTAAGCCTGCCCCTTCCTGATCCCTTTGCCAGATCTTTAGTGCCTAATAGCCTATAGAGAAAACGTTTCCTTGAGTCTTGTCCGTTTTACCGTGTACCATACAATTTGCCTCCGTCCCTCGACCACGAACCATTGCCGCCTGTCCTGACTTTACCGCCTTTCCCCGACTACGTCTTGTCTTACGATTTTTTACCATGCTGCACCTTGGCTGCCAACGCAAGCAAGTCATGTCAGAGGTAGCGACCTGGTAGACTCCCGCCGCAGCAAGTCCATCCCACTTTGCGGCAGGCTCTGGTGAATACTGGACCCTACTTAGATTCCGCTCCCTGGCATGGCTATTACCATTGCTTGCGGTGGTCCAGTGGATCCACTCCCGCTGTCCGTGACAATTAATTACTAACTTAAAGGAGTTTTATTGTTTGAAGTGTTCGTGCTCTTCAGCTAATTCTATGAGATTTAATTTAAAATCCAGGGGTGAGTCTCTCCTCTCAGCAGGCTGTCTCTCCTGTCAGGAGGTGTGTCTCTCCTCACTGAAAAGCTGTGACATCATCATTCTGTATTTGCAGTAGAAGGGGAAGGTTGTCTGGACAGAACAGATCTGCAGCCTCCTGCAATGTTCTCTTGTCTGCAGAGCCTTCATCTCCAGGCTTCACAAGCTCCTTGCTGTGCTATAACCAGTTATACACACAGCCTGAACTGATGAAACACATGTGAGGAGTGCACACAGGCAGGAGACTGTGTTATATGGAGGGAACACATGACATAAGACTGTGTTATATGAAGGGATCTATGAGTTAAACAGTCAGTAATTAGTCAGATTGTTCAACTTAGAGCTGGGAGATGAGTATACAGCCAGCAGCCCTCTCACATAACTGGTTTTACTTTTGGTTTTAACTGCTCAGAGGGGAGTAAACACACACGCTGTAGCTGTCACAGGCTTCACTTTTTTTTTATTACATATATTTAGAAAAGTGAGTAAATACCCATTTTGGGGGATCCCACGTCAACATTACATCGTGGCAAAACCCCTTTAACTCTCTTGGGCATGGAGTTCACTAGAGCTTCACAGGTTGCATCTACAGAGTGGATGGAGACTAGCTTCTATGATGTCCTATATTCTGTATCTCTACAGCACACTGTCATAAGAAGCAGTAGCATAAAGGATATTATACAACAGTAATGAGCTGTATAGGTTGTGAATCCAGCACTGGGTTGGAGCCATAGAAGTGGTAGCAATGTCTCTGTTTGTGTCTCTCTTCCTTGGTCTCTCTCCAGCAGTTCCCTGCTCCTCCTCATCTCCTTTCCATTGATTTCTGTGTACAGCATGTAACCTGATCTCTCTGTTCACAGACTATTATTCATGCATTTTATTGTATTAAGAGTGCTTTCACACAGTGCATTTTTTGTGTGTTTTTGGTGCACCAAAAACGCACATGGCAAAGACCAAATACTGGTCGGATTTTCCGACTGGCATTTAGTCTTTTTTTTGGCACGCAGGGGGACGACTTTTCTCCGCGGTTTGCGGATTCAAGCCCTCCCCATTCGCACCCACATGTTCATGTTCTGCCCGAAAACCGGGAGGAAGAATGAACATGTTCTAAGTTTTTCAGACCGCTTGCAGTATAAAAAACCTAATAACCCTATTAACCCTATTAACTAATAACCCTTGCCACGGGGACAAGCCCTAAGAGTGACTGATCAGTACAGGAGGAGGAGAGCCTGCTAGGTGAAGAAAAACATTTTTAAGTGACAAACTATACCACAAGGTTTTTTTTCTTACCTTGTACTGTTAATTTACAGAAAATAAATGATAGTTACTCTTTAAATGTTCAGTATGTAAGGACATCTGCTGTAAAACAGTAGAAACCGTGGCTTATTTAATACTGCTCCAACACTGTGCTCAGAAGTGCAATTAGTAATTATGGGCCACCACAACAAATTTTGATATGGAAATGCACTTGCCCATCACCAACCTCAGAAGAGTTAAATTTTTTATTTTTTTTGTCAATTGAGAAATCACTCCTAGTAAGGCTTTGTTCACACGATGTAATTGCGGGGCATACAGTACGCTGTGGAGCGGGTTCATAAATCTGGCGAATTCTAGACTAATATTATGCGCATGAAATTTAGCATTTAAACGCTAAAGCTTATATTGAAGAAATAATATAGAAGTGATTTTTATGCTGCAGAACTCTTGTGCACACCTATGTGTCTCCATAGTAACAGACCGCAAACAAACCCTTATCTTGTCTCATCCTGCGGTCATGCTT
>JAODAL010029551.1:0-51422 GCA_025379985.1 Phyllomedusa bahiana | reverse complement strand
AATTGTTCCCACCTGTTGATTCTTACAAAGAAATTAAAATTTTTATATCTTTGTTTAACCCCTAAATGGGGAAAAGGTTGAAAAGTTCAAGGGGGCCGAATACTTTTGAAAGGGCCCTAAAATATTTTATTATATATTATAAATAATTATAATATGCTTTACAACCAATTTTTTGGAAGTGATGTATGCACTATGTAATAACTTTACTATAGAATAGGCTTTTAAAATCACTCACATGACCTTCCAGGGTATGGAATGCATGTGTCAGGAGAAATGGAGAAATTTAAGGGTCCCTAAATTCCTTCTCCTATAGCTCCCTTCCTAACAAGTAAGGATTCGCCGCAAAAAGACCCCCCCCCCTGCTACTGCCCTATTAGGGAAAAAAAAAATACTAATTGAAAAAACCTAGATAACTCTGTCCGACCTTTTTCCCCTTTTTGGGTTCTTCGGGAATTAAAAGGAAATGTAAAGCCCAGGGATCTTAAAAAGATAATGACAAGAATAGATGTCTTGTATCAATGCTGGATATTGATAGTCATAGATGGTAGAGGAGAATGCTCCTGACACTTCAGCGTCTCCCCATGTGATCCAGATTAAAAGTATCTCTATGCTGGATCCTATATATCTGGAGCCGTATAAGTCCCACCTTACATTTTATTAATTAATTAAAATTGATTGTATTACAAACGTTTCTATCCTTTATAAATATTTATAAAATATTTATAAGGTTTTTGTATTGTGATTTTTATTCTTAATAATTAAAAGCTAAGTTTTAATGGCACAGAAAGAGAATACGTTAAAGCAAAACCCCTTTATTTTTTTTAGTGAATTGTCCCACCTATAAAGTGAGTGTAACATAGTAAGTTTTTGTTCTTGTTTTTTTTAGGGGGGAAAAAGGGAACCGGAATAATTTAAAACCCCTTTAATTTTTTGGTGAAAGGTGGGTAAGGTAAATAATTTCACATAAAACTTTTTCTTTGGAAACTGAAATCAGATAATAATAAATAGTTGCTGTTAACAAAGAGACACTAGTGCACATCTGGATCTTTTTACCTCCTTTCTCACCAATCATAATCTCATCTAACAAAGTCATATTGAGGAAGGAAATACAAAAATCACGGTTTATCTGTTTCATGTTTACTTCCATATATAAAATAAATACCATGATTCTATAGGGTAGAAAGGACCCTGGGTTTTAAGGGGCTTCAGAGGGCGATGGGCACCCGGGCAGTTGGGGCACCTGGGCCAGAAGGACCTTCCGGACCAAAAGGAGACACAGGAATAAAGGTAAAATAATTCTGATTGCCTAAGGAAATGTTCACCTTAATAACATTTATACGTTTTTTAGATGTTATCCTAGATCTTAGTACGGAAGTGAGCAGAGTATATTACAACCAGGGTTTAGCACTGGATTTCTTAGTTTTCTTCAAAATTGCAGTTGTGGATACCATGTCCTAAACTCACTCAGAACACAGAATCACACACTGAGGGCCATATGTATGAACCTGTTTAGGTCTAAAACTCACTCTTTTGCCCATAGTAACCTATGGGTAAAAAAGTGAGTTTTAGACCTAAACAGTTTCATACTTGTGGCCCTGAGTGTTAGAAAGTTCATGTTTTTCCATTCACTGAATATCTAGATACTTATCTGTAGAAGAAGCAATACAAAAACAAAAACCTGACAAAAGTGGCTCTGTGAGCTTATTTTTGCTCTTTTCCCCCAAAAATTATAATAAATATTGAAATCTTTAAATGAAAAAAACCCCTAAATCCCGTATAACCCCGCAAAAAAAAATTTTTATTTTTTAATAAAACTTATTAATTTGCAATTTACAAATCATATTATAAGGGGCCACAAATAAATTATATACAATTATATTTTTGCCCATATAATCTTACTTTAATCACAAAATCTATTATATATCTGCATATCTATTTCAAACATCTATTAATGTATGGTATGTAGGAATGATAAAGCCACTGTTAATTTTTTATTATTAAGAAAGCTCATAAAGAAGGAATTTTCCCTTAAGTCTTACATAAGAAACCTGTTCATACCAACTCCAATCTCAGGAACAGGTCCCTGGAAGTGTTGGCTCAGAATGGAGAGGCTGTGACGCTTGTGCACAACTCCCCATTCTGTTTGTGGGAGTTCATAGTACAGCCAAGTGGTATGTTTAGCTGTACCTAGAACTTCCATAAACAAATGGGGGAAACATGTGCAAAACAACATTCTGACTGACACTTTTTGGGGCCGTTCCCCCGGAAAAGGAGGGTCCCTGGTGGGACCCGCACCTTTCTGCCTTTTAAAGGACCTGTTGGCCATCTACACACCTTCTAGGAGAGACATCCCATAAGGGCACTGTACCTTGGTAAACTTCCATAGACTTACAAGTCTGGACAGTGAACACACTGTGACGTAAAAAATGAAATGACAGCCAGACAAAATGATAAAAATTCCACGAACTGCCTAGTCAAAAGGCATGAACAAATAGGTAAGTGCGTGCAAAAGTGTAAAAGAGAAGTACATGTAAATGTGCCCAATCAATTAGTGAGAGACCACCCCTCATAAGTTCAGGGTCACTACTCCTGGAGTGCTAGTTAACCTTTCTAATTAATCTGCCACAATGACTTTGATTTACGGGCCCGAAAAATGAATCCCAAGCTAAAATGCAAAAGCATAAGTCAAAAAAATTTAAAACACACTGTTTTTTTGTTTTGTTTTGTTTTCCAAGGGTGAGAAAGGAAAAAGAGGAAAATCACTGCCGTGTCCAAAGCCAGATTCAGGAATACCAGGAGTAAAGGGTGAAATGGTGAGGGGTTTGGAAGTTATTGCTACATTTTGACAATGTTTGAAAAGGGTTTTTCCCCCTGTGTTGTGGTCCTTAAGTAAAAATTGAAAATGGGTGCTCAGGTGCTGTGCCTAATCCATCAGTTGTAAAATAAGGGCTTGTCCCCATGGCAAGGGTTTTGGACGGTGTTACAGATGGTTTTTGGTTTTGAAAACTGTCTGTAAACCATCTGTCAAACTTTACAATGGACCTCTATGGAAAACCCTAGTAGCAGTACCCACTGCATGGGTTTTCTGCTGGGCGGTTCTATACTCGCCGGGAGTCCGAAAAATTTTGAAAATGTTCCTCCCCCACCCCCCTTTTTCGGGCGGATAATGAACATCTCAATGCGAGGGGAGGGGCATTTCTCCGCAACGCAGAGAAATTGGTCCCCCGCGGCTGTGTAAAGGCCGCAAAAAAAGTGCAAATACGGGGAAAAAATCCAAAACCGTTTTTTTGCTTTTTTGCTGTGGGGACAAAGCCCTAAAGGAGAATTCACATTTTTCAGGGGTGAAATTTTACACTGAATCACAGAAAAACCCCAAACTAATATCCGCCCCCAATTAAGCGGGACATGTAGGGGCTGAAAAAAATCAGCAGCGGGAAAAATCAGTGTCGTGCACAGCAAGGCAGATTTTCCATTAGAAGCAGTGTGAGGCATTCAGATTTGGACGCAATTCTGAGGCAGATTCAGTGCTAAATTTGCACTAGAATCAATAACTGGGTTTGGACTTAACCCTAATACTGGCTGTTTCACTCCTGTAATACCTTAATCAATAGAAACTGTGATATCTAAGCAGATTAATAGAGGAGGGACCTCCCTCTTTTACTCCCTTAGCGCTCCATATCTGCCATTTATATTTGCCAGTTAGGTTATAGGCTGCATGTCAGTAAAACACTGAAAGGCAATAATCGACTGTATTACAGGATTATTGCAATGTATTATATGAGCAAGGAGAAGATTACACAGTCAAGTCCCATAATGAGACAAGAAAAAAATAAAGTTTATTTAAAAAAGGCTTAAAGCAAAGAGACAATAATGCCAGATCTTTCCATGAAAAATACTTCTATGCTGCCAAAATATTTAAATAAAAAAATATGTCTTTTTGGTATTAATATAGACATTGCATATTAAATGCTGTAGAAATTACTGTATTTTGCTCGTTGTCCCCCTAAACGGATCAATAAAAACTAACCATTGACTTTTGTGTACGTCCAAAATAGTATAATTGAAAAACATAACTGCCACCATCAGTGTTGTCAAAATGTGATGATGCAATTTATTTTCTATGAAAAATGCATCTATTGTGCACAACAAGTAAAATACCAAAGAAAAAAAAATATATATATATACCTTTATGCACCCCCTGCATTTTTCTACCTTTGCATACACAGCAGGCTGTCAGTCATTTTAAGGGGGCACGGAGAGGTGGGGTAATGTTCTTGTCATGAATACACATGACCCAAAATTTTTGTTTGCTCTTTTGGCTAATAAGAGAGTGGACTTGTCCCTGTACTATGCTGCCCTTACATAGGCTACCACAGTCTGTTGACGTGTTTTAAAAGATGCATACATTAAACATATTGTGTATATTTTAAATCCCATGCTATAAGAACTATTACACCTTGTAAACAGTGTATCTATGATAAGTAAAGCAAGCCTAGCAACTAGCTTGTTTGTTCAGAAAAGACTGCAAAGTAAGCCATTTACAGCTCTGGAAAAAATTAAGAGACCACTGCACAGTTTTCTAACAATCAGCATCTCTACATGTCTGACAGCCACATTCCGGTGTCAGTTGAATTCCAACCAAAGTACACCTCATTCTGCTTAATGTACTTCTGATTAGGTGATCACCTGAGCCAAATTTTATTTAATGAAGGAAAGTATAAAAAACACTGCTGTGGTCTTCACAATCCTCTTGCAACAGGACAAGCTGGATGGCAAAACACGTGCTAGGAATAGGCCAAAAGGAATTTGAATGAAAGAATCATGGTTATTCCACCAAATATTGATTTCTGAACTCTTCCTGACTTAAACGATTAGTCCTTATTGTTTCTAAAGAAAAAAATGAAATTGTTTTCTTTGCATTAATTGAGGTTTGACAGCACTGCTTCTTTATTATTATTTTGAAGATTTCTCATTTACTGCAAATAAACACAACATTTTTTGCTTTAAATTTCGGAGACATGTTGTCAGTAGTTTATATAATAAAATAACAATGTACATTTTTCTCCAAAAATTTACCATTAAAGAGAGAAATCAGAGAAACTGATAATTTTGCAGTGGTCTCTTAATTTTTTCCAGAGCTGTATCTTCATTTCAGCTTACAACAATTTATACCAGTGATGTGATCAAATCCTCTTATTAACTCTTGTATACACTGTTATCAAACATAACAATCTGCTTCATTTAAAGGAGTTGTCTCACGACTGGATTTCATCCTACCTTGGTGCTGTCCTAAGAGCTGTAGTTTGAAAAACATGGGCGGGAGCACTGGCTTCCTGGAGTCCTCTCCCCCCTCCCTTCATCTAGGTGACGTCAGCTGCTGCGGCCGCCCCGATGCTAACAGCATTGGAAGGGAGAACAATCTCAGATCACAGAGTTCTCTTTCCCCTGCATGCTGACCATTCAATAGCATCCACCATGTACACAGCACATATTTCTCTCCCCAAAACATCCATACATGACCCGGGCCAGGGGTTCCCAGCACAGGGAATTGAGCAGGGGAACGATTCAAATAATCTCTGATGTGTTGTATTTGCATGGAGTTATCTCAGTGCTACATCAGTCTGTGTCGCTAATTTACTATTCACTGACTGTTGACTATTTCCTGCCCGAATCATTCACTTCAGCAGTGAAGCTGGTTAGGTAAACAGGAAAGTGAATGCTAATTAGGCAGACTCAGAGCTGAATGAGACAGGCAGGAAAAGTTAACAGCATGAATAAAAAATTAGGCGAGGGAAAACAGATAAGTGCAGCAGGTAGATGACAGGGGCTGCTAGTATGCCTGCTCTAAATCACTGGGGCTGTTGCCGCGGGAAAGAGCAAGGACAGAGAGAGAAAGGACAGGAGATAGTTAAACTCCCGATGCGACCTGTTGTGATAAGATGCCGGAGATACAGCCTATCAGGGAGAACAAGCAGGTCGGTGACTATAGAGACCTCAGCAGCCCTGGACCCCACAAAAAAACAAGTTATCTAGAAATCAGTAGGAGATTTGTTATTGACATATATTCCAAACGTGCTTGTTTTTTGAAGATCTTTAATTTGAATGACAATCTTTGTAGTGAGACAACCCCTTTAAACCTTTGAAATTCTGGTACTGTATTTAGGACAGTCGTTTGTTCTAGAGACTAATATGACGAAGGCGTCTGCATAGAAGTATTATTTAAATTTCTGCTTTTAATACAGTGAAAAATGTAGAGTAGATCAAACACTACGAATTTGGGGTTGACAGCGGGTGTTATGTAGCAGCCAGTAATGCCAGCCGAAGAAGCCTTGATTACTGCACTGACACTTTTTCTGGCATTATGTTTTATCTCTGCATGGGGCACTGTGGTTCTCAGTATATGTGGGTTGACATGCTGGCGCTGCATAGGAGTTCTTTAGCTAGTACTATATACTTGTCCCATGGCTCATGCATTATGCTGGCTTCATAGCTGGTACTATTTGTTATTTTGTCTGGTTAGCCAATAAAGGTATCACACCTGTAATACTTATTTCTTTTATGACAGAAAAGTATTTGCCATCACATAGCTTAGGTAGGAATCTTGATTCACCTTGCTATGAGCAGTGCCAGATTAGGATGCCAGGAACCCATCAGAGGAGTGTATTCTTGTTCCAATCCTACAGCTTCGGTGCATGACTTCACATACAGTACATGCCTCTCTTTCTCTTCTTTTCTCCTTAAAGAGCAGCCCAGTGCCTGCTGTTCCCTGGGTCCCACAATACCTGGGGGACTAACCATGCCTGAGACCCCATTAGGAATTCCCTGCTTCTTTGTGGGCTAATTCGAGACTGGCTATGAAACACTGTGACTTGCATTACAATAGGAGCTCTGACTGGCACTGTTATGAGGCTAGATTTTGTGTATGTTTATGCATGTGTGTACAATATTTGTATCCAGGAACCCTCCCTTAAAGGGGATTTGCCAGGACGCCAGTTACCTACCTCCATTAGCACGAGAGCAAAATATATACAAATCATGCTGAGATGAAGCTGCAGGGGAGAGAGGGAGGGGGTGAGTGAGGAGTGAGGAATCCAAGGGAGCGTCTCAAAACTTAACTGAAATAATAACAGTACAAGAGTGGATTCTCAATACAGCAAGACACAGCCTCAGACTTTCACTCCCCCTACCCCGGTGCCTTAAAAGGTCATTAATTTAGCCTGTCATCAGATAAGAAGTGTTTCACGCAAGCGAGGCCTGTCAGCTCCTGAGTCGTGTCTAGTGGAAGCTTTGAGGTATCTAAGGGGGATTGAGAAATGCTGTAGCTCTCAGAGGATTCACTTTTGTTGGGATTAAATACCCATTTTGGAGGTTCCCACGTCAACATTACATGGTGGCAAAACCCCTTTAACAAAAACAGAATGCCAGAAAGTGAGAAGACGGGAACCAAGAGGGCAAGTAACGTACCAGTCTTTTGTCTAAGGCCAAGATATATGCTTAGGATCTCTGAAAGCTCCACACAAACTAAGTTTTTATTACTTGGGTGATGATCTCTATTTTCTGCTGTTTCACAATTATGTGGCATATTTTGATTCTGTTTACATTTAATAAAATTTACTTTTAGGGAGAACATGGACCTGAAGGTTTTAAGGGTGACAAGGGAGATCCTGGGCTCTCTGTAAGTGATACAACTCCTTTCCATATTTACAAGTCAATACATGTTCATTACAGTGCAATAGGAATGAAGATCACATCCCTCATATTTTATACAATAACATGTCTTGTAAGTTATTACTGAGACTGGAGGTGACCTACAAGTTATAACAAATAATCAACACATTTTTACAAAAAATTTAAAATTTGAAAGTCAAGTCTATAAAGACATATTTTAAAATTGTATTCCTTTGTACGTTAAAAAATTAGGTGCCCAGTTGAACTGTCTACATTTTTATGACTTTTCATTTCTCTGACCCTCAGTTATCTATTGTAGGTATAATTATAGAGCATCTACATGTAGTGTGTAAATTAAGCATCAAGACCGTAGTGTTTAAAGGGCTAGTCCTGTTTCAAGAAATCCTCTTCGCTGGCCGCTCGTTGCTAGCTGCCAGTGAAGAGGATTTCCCAAAACGGGACTACCCCTTTAACTTTTGCTTTTAAAATAATTATTCATGGTTAAAACATTTGGGACCATGAAGCATTGAGGTGAGGTGGAATGGGAGTTAGATTTTAGACTCTAATTAGATACTTGTCAGGTCCTTGTCTTATGGTAGCACAATACTGTATCCCCTATACTGTTGTGTAGAGGAAAATACCAACTACAAACAGTACTGTGGATTTTACTTATATGACAGTCTGAACCTTTGTATGATTCATCATGTACAATATAAAAAAATCTAGGACAAATGGCAAAAGCTTCTTTTTTTTTTAAATTAAGTATTTTTACTTTTTTTTATATTTTGTAAATAAAAATGTATATCTTCTTTACTGTTGTTTTTAGTCCTTATAGAGGACCTGAACATGTGAGGTCGCTTATACTATGACAGGGTGTAAAAGAAGTACAAACATGGTAGCTACGGAGGCAATCAGTAGCTGAGAAACACCCTGCAATTGTGTTGCTGAGGGGTTTAAACAGGGGCTACAACAACTCCATATACTAATAATTTGGATGCCACATTTGCACGTAACACAACGACTAAATGGTTAAATGGCTGGGATCTGTGTTATCTCTGATCCTGGCTGCTATGGTCAGGTGCCATCTGTATCTAATAGCCGCCAACTGCCACATATGAAGCAAGCTCAGCGAGTGAATCTGCTCCATACTTTCTTAGTGCTGCCAGGACATATGGTACGTCTTCGGGCACTAAAGGGTTAAACTTAAAGAGAACCTGTCACATAGTTTATGCTCCCCTTGCTGAGGGCAGTACAAGCTAGTGTCAGACATGCTGTTTCCAGCCCTGTGTCCCTTATTCTGTAAGATGCTGTAGTTTTCGTGTATTTAATGAGTCAGATTTTTTCAAACCCCACCCATCTGAGGCTAGCCCCACCCACCTCAACTGATAAACCTATTACATTGAATAGGTAGAAACATGTGAATAACTGCCAGGTAGGTGGGGCTAGCCTTTGGTGGGCGGGGCTAACATCTGCTCATGAATAAGATTTGAGGGGTAGATGCTCTAAAACTACAGCATCTTACAGAATAAGGGGCACAGTGCTGGAAGCAGCAGGTCTGACACTAGCTTGTGCTGCCCTCAGCAAGGGGGGGGCAAAAACTATGTGACAGGTTCCCTTTAAGCAGAGGATAAATAAATGATAACATAGTTACCTATTTAAACTAACACGTAACATTCTTCTGAACAAATGTGCCATTATGTCTATTACACATAGGGCCTACAATTACAGATATACCAAGACTTAACTTGACATTTAACTGGTTATCATATCTGTCACACAGATCATTAACTGAACTTTCTCAATGCTTTTAACCCCTTAAGGGTATGTTCACACGGCTTAAATTGCCGCGCCGCAATTACGGTAATTCATAGCTCTTATAGTATTGTACACGCGGGGAAGAATTGACATGTCAATTGTTAGCGGCAATTACACGCGACTGACGATGCATGTCTATGGGGCCGGCTGGGCCCCCATGCTTTATAATTACACGCTGATCATCGAGTGGTTCCAAAACACACAGCATATTGCGGCGTGTTCTATACGCTCCACAATAAGCCATGTGAACATACTCTAAGGACCAAGCGTTATTTTGGGTTGACACGTTTGTTTTTTTCCTCCTCGCCTTCCAAGGGACATAATTTTTTTATTTTTCCATTTCCATAGACATATGATGGCTTTTATTTTGTGGGAAAAGATGTACTTTCTAATGGTGCCATTCACCATACCATAGAATATACTGGAAAACCATGAAAAAATTCTAAGTGTGTCAAAATGTGAAATAAAGTACTTGTGCCATGTTTATGGGTTTTTGGGGGGGTTTTTCACAGCTTTCAGTCTCCGGTATAAATTATGTGTTCTCTGTATTCTGCAGGTTGATATGATTCTGGTTCGCGTTATGTTATAGTGCTGTAAAAAAATCCAAACATTTTTTATTTTTCAAAGAGTAAATTAGTACGATTGCCTCCAGTGTCATAAAGAGGTTAATGGCTTCTGAAGTAAAATATTTCACTGCAGTAATTTACTTTTGCCAAATAATATTTGCTACATCCATATTTATAAGCAGAGTAGCAATTTTATAGCATGTCTACCAGCTACCAGGGATACGTCCATTAACCTATGCTTTCTGCACTGTACTCATCCATATGTACTATTTCCTGTGTTTAAGGCCTAGTTCCCTTCTGTGTGAGGGGTTCTGTTAGGCTATGTTCACACGGCTTAAAATTGGACGTATTTCAGTCCCTAATTATTCGCCGGAGTGCGCAAATTACGGCTGGAATACGTCCAAGTCATTATGGTAATCCACAGTTCTCATAGAGAACTATGGATTACGTCTCCTCTACCTACTGGGCGAATCCGCCGCGGGGGGAGATAAGTGACATGTGAATTACCAGCGGCATATACGCGCCGCTGGTAATGCAAGTCTATGGGCCGGCGAGGTGCCGGCCCCCCGCTCCCGCCCCCGTCCACACGGTGTAATTGCAGGGTGTAATTACGCCCTGCAAATACACCGTGTGAACCTAGCCTTAGAATCCTCCATCGCAGATTCCATCAGACATCATGATAGAAACATGTTGGGAACCATTATAGTCAGTGGATCTGTTGTGTGCTGATGGCGTCCCCCATGAAACAGATCTAGCTCTGCTGCTTTTTCACTTTTTGTCCATATGTTAGAACAGATAAACAGGCCTAATTCTAATTATTATTACATTGCTCACCTCAACCTTTAATTGCTATACCTATCTTGTACTGTGCATCAAAGAGATTGTTTGTTTACCAGAATCCCTCATTAAGGGTATGTTCACACGCCGTTTCTTAGATGCATGTTTGGATCCATGTTTTGCACCCAAAACGGACCTAAACACTTCTAACAATGTACAGTGTGGTTTATATTGCTTTCAATGTAAAACACGCATTGGCATTCAGACGAGTGATCGCCAATGTGTGCTTACATGCTTCTTTCAAATCCATTCAATGAATTAACATGTCAATTCTTGACCCTTTTTTCGCAGCAGACACCATATTTAAAACCATACGGTGTGTTTCTGCTGCAGCCAATACGCACCCAAACACATAAAACACTTTGAGCCACATGTAAACTGTCTAGGTCTAAAACTCACTTTGTTACCAAAGCAACCAATCAGAGTGCCCCTCTCATTGCATATACAGTAGTGCTCTGGAAAAATGAAAGGAGCGCTCTGATTGGTTGCTATGGGCAACAAAGTGAGTTTTAGACCTAGACAGTTTTCATACATGTGGCCTTTTGGGTGCGTGTTGAATGTGTTATATGCAGCGCTATTGAATAAGTTTTTTGGATCGAAAATGTATACAAAAACACTGTGTGAACATAAGATAATAAGTAATGTTACTTACTGTAACTGAGAAAGTGTTTTAGTTGTTGTCTTTCTTTTCTGTTCCACTGTTATTTAGGCGGAAGATGTGAAAGACTTGGTCAGAAAGGAAGTCATTGGAAAGTGTGGTAAGTTGCAATAGAAATAAGTTTCCATTTTCTACACGTTGGATTCTAACACTGCTCCTAAAAATAAACACTCTTTATATATCACCAACATATTTTACAGCACTTTATAGTTCAAGGACATAGCAAAAATTATTTTTCAGAGTATTAATTCTAATCAAAAATTAAAGAAGAGTCAAAAGTTCTTAAATTCTAAAGTATAGAAAGGACCTGTGATTAGGAGTTTTGCCCACTTTTTTTGTGAATAGAGAACATTTTCTCAAACTTAAAGAAGACCGGTGACATCTCGGAAATCATGCTGATGGACTCCAAACAACAACAACCATCACAAGAAGTTTACCAGCAGTCACATGAAAAAGCTATACAAAGTGTATAAAATTGGTGGAGATTCAAATTCATGTACACGCCAGGAACGGAAAAGTAATAATAACTGTCCCTAACGCTGTCTGTCAAAAGCTCGCCCTATGACTACCTCAATGCCAACACCTTTATCCCTGTCATTACCCTAACACTTTTCCCTCAAATATGTATTTAAGCTACAAGTTACCCTGATATATAAAATGGCTTTAAGACCAAGTCAATCCTGGGCAGGGTCCATAACCAACTAGACAAACTCCAAATCTATATTTCTCAAAAAACGCCAAATTAAACAAAGATAAGAAACAACAAGATACTTCAGCCTGACACAACTAAAGTAAACAAACACACTACAAGAAAAAACAATCCAGCACATCAGGACTAGACGGGACCAATACCTCTATACTCTGCAACAGACTACCATTTTCAGTTGAGTTTTATAGAAACATAATATAAGTAACTAACAAGTTCAGGAGCACAGCCAGTTCAAGGATCCTGAGCAGCTGCCGTGCATCCACTCCAACAAACACAGACAACACAGAGACTCTTGCAGGCAAGAACATGAAATAGCAAGTGGATTCCTGCCAATCGTAACAATACAGATATGTCTGATTTAGTAAATTACTGTCTTCTCCATGAATAACAAATATGGAGCATTTTTACCTATATCTTTGTTGTGTGGTTCTTCTGCTATTCCTTCTAAAAATGAGTTAGTAACAGTAAAGAGCATGCTATGCAACTTTAAAGAAACTAGTCACCAGGGTCTTAACTGTGCTTTGTAGAAAGTATACAGTTAAAACATAATTGTAATAGTATTTAGCAGTGGAACCAGATTTTTTTATTTCAGGCTCAACAGCTAGATAATTTTGTATTGCAAATAATAAGTTAGATTTTAATGTCTGAATTACTTGGCCGTAAGCATGTATTGGTGAACCATTAGTTACCAATATCTATTGGTCCATTGCCAACTGTTTACTCAGTTCTCAGCAAAGTGACTGGTGACTCACAGCCCAGCATCTGTAATAGATAAGAGAAGCTAGCAGGTTATAGGTCACAGCAAACCCATTTTAATGGTTCTGAAGCATTCTGAATTGTATGACTCCCCAACTTTGTATGACCACTTTTGGTAGGCCATGTTAATGTGGAAATTTGCTAAGTTCTGCTGACCCTCATATAAATGGTTTTCCTGGTTTCATGGAATCCAGCACAGGACTTACAATTTAACATATGACACAAAGGCATAAAAGGCTACCTTTTATTTTTTATAATATTATTCAATATATTCCATTAATATTATAAGACATTGCTTGAAAGCTAGATATTTTCAGGTTTGATTTAAATTTCACAGATTTCAGCTATGAAGTAATGGGACCTGGCTTATTGTCACATTGGCTTCATTATTCTTTAAGATATAACCCAATCCCCGGAATATGATGCTATTGTGATGTTAGTTTATAATTGGTTAACATGGGAATTATCTTTTTATGCATAAATACTAATATCTTATGCATTTATTTTTTTTTCTCTTTGCTTGTGGCTGAAATGGCTATAACTACAGCCATCAAACTGTTTAGGATTGTTTTCTGAGACAAGGCATTTAATGTAGCCATCTCCATGGATACCTCAGGTGCTATTTGTATTAAGCATTATAATAATACCTTTAAATATGACCAATTTTAGTTCTTACGTCTTAGTCTGACTTAGCTCCTCATTTTTCTTAAAAATGAACAAGAACAAGAGAATAATTTCCAATGATCATCAACACCTCATAACATACTATAATCAGATTTGTACTGACTAATATACTACATGGAGACCAATTTATGGTAAATCAGAGTACTGATAGTAAATGTTGAACATGCTGTCATTGTTTGCCACTCTTCTATCTGCAGCAGATTATTAAATTATGTTTAATAGTTGAAATAGCAAAGTGAAACAAGTTAGTTTATTCTTGACCATTTACCCTTTGTTAGAATGCTCCAATCATTTTTTATATCTGCATATCCATAGCTACTGTTTAAAACTGAAAATGTGAAAAAATCACTGTAATCTGTAAAATGTAAATTTTTGTGATACATATATTTCCCCATTTCAAAGACAAAAATGCCTGATTCTTGCATTGCTTTTCCTGGCATTTTTTCACCCATCCATTGGAAGTCAATAGGAACACCACAATGTCATCTTTGTGGTGTTTTTCTATTCTTCATGCTGAATTTTTTGCGTTAATGTTTTTTTTTTTTTTTATGTGGTGTTTCAAATGACTAATAATGTGACTCAAAGAGGGATTGTTGAATGTTATGATCTATGAATCACATGATTTGTAGATCATTGATTATATGAAAAGTGGCACCAAAATTGCAGGTACTAAAATATATTCTTAAAAAAAGCAGAAAAAAATCCAAAACATGTTATATAATAAACACTAGCCTTTTTAGATGTACAGTGATCCCTTACATTACAGTGGAATCAGGATACAATATTTTCAACATACAATAGTCTCTCCTGGGACATTGTATGTTGACTGTGGCTTCAAGATGCACTATCCCAGATACTGATCTAATCAATAATCATGAACATTTTACTTTTAAAACCTCTGCATTTGTGAAGTGCATGGAGTGATTGACAGTCTAGTAGCGCCTCTCTACATTACAGTGCAGTGCTACATGTTCTGTACTGCTCCTTACATGTGCCAGGATGAGCACCAGGTTAGGGTCCCATTTTCTTTTTTTTTTTCTGATACATTGTGTATAATGTACATGAGCCGAATAAACTTCTGTAGTCAAAGTTGAAAGTATTTTCCAGCCTCCAGCAGCATTCTCTGAATGTAAGGCTTACTTTATCCGTATTAGTTATCTTTGTAACTTTCTTTAATTTTCATTTGCATTATGTTGAGGACTTCATTTTGGGGTCTTGGAATCAATTACGAATTTTTCATAGAGTTAGGGTTTCAACACACAATGTTCATCCCCGAACCAAATAATGTTGTATGTTTAGGGATCACTGTACCTAGTAAACTAAAAAAGGCTGCAGAAAGTAAGTGGTGGAAGTTGTAAGCAAAAACTAAGAGCAGAACTCACACAAACAAAAAGTATAATTGAATGATGTGCATCTCTTCTGTATTCTGGATCCACTCTTTAATTTTAGTTTATAAATAATGATGCGAAATACTGATGAAAATATTAAAGTGTAAATGGGGCCTTATTCTGCTCTCTTCTCTACGATCATGTTTGTAGTTTTTTTATGTGTTTTTATTTTGGTACTGTTAGGGCTTGTCCCCACGGCACAGGTTTTCACCCGGTTTTACAGACGGTTTTCGTTTTTGAAAACCGTCTGTAAACTGAGTGTCAACTTTTAAACTGCACCGCTATGGAAAATCCATGCAGCATTCCCCACTGCACGGATTTTCTGCCAGATGGTTTTCTAGACCGCCAGCGGTCCGAAAAACATGGAACATGTTCATTCTTCTGCCTGGTTTTCGGGCAGAATATGAACATGTTAATGTGAAGGGAGAGGGCTTCTTTCCGCAAACCGTGTGCATGGCCGCAAAACAGTGCAAATACCGGTCAGGATTTCTGACCATTATTTGCACTGTGCCATGTGAACGGCCCCTTATTTATTTTTAATTCTTTTAATGTCTTCTATGAGTGAATTGCATTTTTTTGTCATATATTATGTTGTAAAGATAAGGAAGGGAAGATCTCCCTTAGGGAGAGCACCGAACGAACGGCTTGTAGAGTTTTTGTTTTGCCTTTTCGCCCTCTACTTAGCATCTGCATATCACAAGGCATTATGGAAAAGGGGCTGAGAAGCCCACAGCGCCCTCTGTTGGTTGTAACAAATCCTCAATTTGCTTTTGACCCACCGAGTCTTGAGAAAGCAAAAAGGATTTTTTAGCCAAGCCAGTATCTCTCATCTACAGACAACGCTGTTTCGGGATTTTTTGTCCCTCTTCAGTGCAGAGTAGAGAAGATACTGGCTGGCTGTGTGGGAGGCATCGGGTAGCTCAGGAAGGGAAGATCTCTCCTTAAGGAGAGCACCAAACGAACGGCTTGTAGAGTTTTTGTTTTGCCTTTTCGCCCTCTACTTAGCATCTGCATATCACAAGGCATTATGGGAAAGGGGCTGAGAAGCCCACAGCGCCCTCTGTTGGTTGTAACAAATCCTCAATTTGCTTTTGACCCACCGAGTCTTGAGAAGCAAAAAGGATTTTTTTAGCCAAGCCAGTATCTCTCATCTACAGACACGCTGTTTCGGGATTTTTGTCCCTCTTCAGTGCAGAGTAGAGAAGATACTGGCTGGCTGTGTGGGAGGCATCGGGTAGCTCAGGAAGGGAGATCTCTCCTTAGGGAGAGCACCGAACGAACGGCTTGTAGAGTTTTTGTTTTGCCTTTTCGCCCTCTACTTAGCATCTGCATATCACAAGGCATTATGGGAATGGGGCTGAGAAGCCCACAGCACCCTCTGTTGGTTGTAACAAATTCCTCAATTTGCTTTTGACCCACCGAGTCTTGAGAAAGCAAAAAGGATTTTTTAGCCAAGCCAGTATCTCTCATCTACAGACACCGCTGTTTCGGTATTTTTGTCCCTCTTCAGTGCTGAGTAGATAAGATAGTGGCGGGCTGTGTGGGTGGCATTGGGTAGCTCAGGATGGGAATATCTCTCCTTCCTGAGCTACCCGATGCCTCCCACACAGCCAGCCAGTATCTTCTCTACTCTGCACTGAAGATGGACATAAATCCCGAAACAGCGTTGTCTGTAGATGAGAGATACTGGCTTGGCTAAAAAATCCTTTTTGCTTTCTCAAGACTCGGTGGGTCAAAAGCAAATTGAGGATTTGTTACAACCAACAGAGGGCGATGTGGGCTTCTCAGCCCCTTTCCCATAATGCCTTGTGAGTTGTAAAGATAGTCTGCAAGGATATGTTCACACTTGGCAGACTTGTTGCACCAATTTTTGCATGGATCACATATGCTGCAGATTTTAAAACCCTTAGGGTACATCCAGATGACAAGTAAAATGTATTTGTCGGATTCTGCTATTGAAAACCACATCCGCCAACGGGGCTTTCAACAAGTATTTCACATGATATTGCATGTGGATTTATGGTCATTTTCTTTACTCGTGGTTTTCAGTCAGAAACGAGGCACTGGGGATGGTTTTTAGCCATTGACATCAATAATAAATCTCCATGCTTTTTCTGTTGAAAAACCGGCTGCCGAACATACACCTATTAAGCTCAACTGGAATGGTTTACTTTCGTTTTTAGACGAGCATTTCAAGTTGGAATCCACATGGATTTGTGTGAGTAGAGCCTTAGGCTGGATTAATGGGGTATTTTGCCGCTTATTCTGCAGCAGTATTTAGAAGCCAAAACAAGGGGCGAATTACATAGAGCTTAATGCGCCAAACTGCTCTCAAAGTTCGGCGCATTACTCTCTATGCCCATACAAAATTTGGCGCACTAAGCTCTATGTAATGCGCCAAACATGTGTAAAGGCTATAGATAAAAGAAAAGTAATTAGAATAGCATGTCAGTGAATAGAAACAATGGTAGTGATCTTGCTTGGTGGGCCACAGGTCCCAGCAAGATATGTGGTGTGCTGGCTCTTGCCTTATGTAGAATAAAGGGTGAGAGCAGCAAAAATACTTTTCAAAATGTCCCTTATTTCTCAACTTACACCAGTAGGATAATACAAAGTAATTTATGCTAATTATCAAACTATAGAAAATTAAATTATTTAATAAAAAATGTGATCATATAAAAAATATAAAAATATATAATATCCCAAAAATATAAAAATATCTCCTATAAAACGTATTTAAAATTCATAGAATCTAAAACTAATTTTACATTAAATAAACCACTGATGGTGTTCAGATTTTTTTTTTAATTTTTACTACATTAAATTTGAAATGTATTTTTGCTGCTCTCACCCTTTATTCTACAAACAGCAAGAGCCAGCACAGCACAGGCATTGCTGGGACCTGTGGTTCACCAAGCAGGATCAGTCCCATAGTTTTTATTCACTGAAATGCTATTCTAATTACTTTTCTTTTATTTCCAGCCTATCTATAGCCTTTATACATGTTTCATTATGCGCCAAACATACAGGCAAAGAGCGCTGAACTTTAGACGCCATTTTTAATCGCACAAAATCCACTTTCATACATTCAGGCGCATTATACACTGAATATAATGAATGCAATAATTCACGTCAGCGAATTAAAGTTCGGCGTATTACACTCTATGCCCATACAAAGTTTGCCACATTGTATAGAGCTTAATGTGCCAAACTTTGTATGGGTATAGAGTGTAATGCGCTGAACTTTGAGAGAAGTTTAGCGCATTAAACTCTATGTAATGCGCCAAAAATCTTCATGCTGTCGTATTCTACACTCTTCTATATCTATTTAGAACTGGTTTGTCGGCGCCAAGTATAAAATATAATACGCATTGGAATTCATACATGTCGCCCAAGGAGTGGAGCCTACACAGAGAAAAAGTATAATGGAAAGGCTTGTACCTCCTCTGTGTTTGGAACCACTCCTGGTTTCGGATTACAAATAATGCTGCAAAATACACATCAAAATACCCAGCCTGAAGCTTATCAATTCCTTTTTAAATTGTTGCAGGCTTAACTTTTGGTTGCTGTTACCAATGTATAAAAATGTGGTATTTCATGTAGGTCATTGAAATAAATTGTGACCTTGTACTGCATAGACTGGCTAGGTCTGCCAGAGTGGAATTACTGATACTTAGTGGCTCTTCACTGCGCCAACTAGTGGTGTGTCCCAATCAACGGATCCCATCTATGACATCTCAATGTCCTAATAAGGCATATGTAAAGGTTTAGTGTGATGAGATAACTCGTTTAGCTATTTATTATTTAAAAAGCTACGATAGCATGCTAACATTGTATCTGAAAGATATGACAATAAATTCATATCAGTCTATATGGAGTTTTTGTTTACTTTTATTTAGCTGCTAATTAAATGTGATTCACACTTACATTTGTAGAAAGTGTTGAACTGTTTCACTATCTCACTGCCTGTCCTTTTTCCTCTTTACAGCATGCACAGGTGAGTAAAGGATGTACACCCTTCAGGTAAAAACCAAAATGTTACCTATGCAGAAAGAAGGTCCATTATATCCTAAAGATATGTAGACAAAATAATGTATATGTCAACAGTTGGAGCCACTGTAATTGCTATTCATATTTCCATTTGGCCCCGCTACAACTCAGAGAACAGACTTCTTGAGCACACGTCAATAGCCAGTCTGTTCAGTCCTGATAAAGTTATGCCTAAATCTTTATTTTATTTTAAGCTGTGCTCAGTCACTTCCTGCCTCAAGCGTTCAAAATGTAAGCACCAGCATTAGACCTCTGGATGCCATAGCAACCACAATTTGTCCAGCCCTTATGGAAAGCATCGAAAAAAGCATTTTTGTTACTTTCCAAACAAATGAAGTATTCCATTTGTAATAGCCAGTATTTGTTGGAAATTCCTGAATAAAAAAAATTAATAAATGGATCAGTTAATAATTGGTTATATGTTCCACTTCAGTCAAAAGTACTGTATATTTTATTGAAAACTAGAGAAAGACTGCTTTGCTTAGTTATATATCATACTCTGTCGCTGCCATTTAGTGCCAGTTTAGCTTGATTTAAAAGCCATGTATATTATTAGTGAGGTACTGAGATAATTTTTATTTTATAGATTTATACTGCATGTGCTTGATGGCATAATCATTGCTCGCTAACATATAACATGCTTACTGTTTTCATGTATTGCTATAAAATTCATCTCCACTATTTGTATTTTATACTTGATCAGCTTTTCCAGTCTTTCCTGCTCGCTTGTCTTTCAATAACCCCTTCAGTCATCAGTACTTACACTTAAGTGGCTGTGGTTACAGTCTCCATAAAGTACATTGAACCCTATGGAAATTGTAGCAGGTACAAATCAGTGAATGGGTGCCTCTGCACCCTCTTCCTCCCCATCAGGTATTTATCTTATATCCTGTGAATATGCAACAAATACTTACAATAGGACTCCCTCATTAACATTTAGCAAAATAGGTGAAGTAAAATAAAATCTTGGCATACACTACTCTTCATGGCCATATAAATCAGATTTAAGTGGAAAGCCTCAAAATTTATCTGATAACACATTTAACTTCCTTGGATTTCCCTGTGCAGCCTACAACTATATCCCTTCTTGATACCGACCTATAAGCAATTTTGTTTTAATTTTATGCTGTTTTCATACAGTTCAGTTGCTAATATAAGTTGCTCTTTACAATGGTAATATGGTACAGTGTGTCTCCTCCGTTATACTGCTAATTTTGGTACTGGATAGCAGCTATGGCACACTAACCAAACCAACCCAATACAATATAACTCGACGTCTGCAATGCACATCTGTGAAAGATTTTTTTCACTTTGCCATGCCCCTTGGCACCTTAAATGTGTGCATATAAATCAATATGCACATGAATATATACATCAACACATGAAACCAAATAAAATTGGAACACAGAGACCCCTCATCAGTCTTACAAACTGGGCATGCCTACCCCTCACATGGACTGCTGCACATGACCACTCCTGATGCAGAGTGTGGTCTACGACCCCTTTCTCTAACATAGACATTTATGACATTATAGTCAGAAGACAAAGGTCCTGCAAGTCTATTTACAGTTTTAAATATATATGAGTAATCCAATCTGTGTGATGTACATAACACAATTACATCAAACAGCAACTATTTCTTAGGGATCTGCTGGGGCAAAAACTAATCAATCAGCATCTATTCAGGATTTAAAGCAGCTGGACGTGCATCCGTGAGCCCGGAGTCAGACTGACAACTCCACATCCTCATAGATGCTGATTGACTATCTCTTGCCCCAACAGATCCCTAAGATATAGATCTTTTGGCTTATTGCTGAAGTGTGTCAGGAAATTATTCCTGAGAAAAAAGTTGCTGTTTGACAGATTCTGTTATATACTAGTACATCAGAGAGATTGGATTACTCATCTTATGGGTTGGATGTAGCAGCTAGGAAGTTGTATATATATTTTTTTTTTTTTTACTTTTGAGGATTGGACTTTTCCTTTTTACTTCTGTAGCTCCGTTGGCTGATTTGAAGATTGCAGCAGTCGTGTTCTCCTGCGTTTGTAGTTACAGTTTTCATAATAACCTAAAAAGGAACAGAACACACAAAAAATCATGCACACACACACAGAAACCAAATACGGAGAAAAACACAGATTCTTTATGAGGGAAGCCGTGTCAATTAAAAAACAGCTAAACAGCCAAAAAGGCTAATGAACAAAAACCTGTAATTAGAATATACAAAATAGAAAAATCTATGAATGTACACAAAACTGCATATAAAACGAATATAATATTGTAAATGATTGACAGCATGGTTTTACTAAGCACAGAAGTTGTCAGACCAACCTGATCTGTTTTTATGAAGAGGTGAGTAGAAGTCTGGATAGTCAGGCGGCGGTAGATAGAGTGTTTTTAGAGTTTGCAAAAGCGTTTGACCCAGTCCCTTAACAGCATTTATTGGGTAAATTAAAATCCATTTGGTTAGAAATAACAGTGTGTAATCAGATCATACTCAGAGAGTGGTGGTAAATGACTCCTACTCTGAGTGGTCCCCGGCTATGAGTGGTGTGCCCCAGGGCTCAGTATTGGGTCCTCTTTTATTTAATGTATTTATTAATGATATAGTGGAGGGGATTTATAGCACTGTTTCTATTTTTGCAGATGACACCAAGCTATGCAGGTAGTGCAAAACTATGGAAATGTTCCATAAATTGCAAGCAGACCTGGTCACACTGAGTGTTTGGGCCTCCACATGGCAGATGGGGTTCAATGTGGATAAATGTAAGGTTCTGCATCTGGGTAGAACTAATGTACAGGCATCATATGTCCTAGGGGGAAAAAACTGGGAGAATTGCTTGATGAGAAAGATCTGGGCGTTCTTGTAGATCATAGACTACAGAACAGCATGCAATGTCAATCAGCTGCCTCTAAGACAAGCAAGATATTGGCGTGTATTAAAAGAGGCATGGACTCACGGGTCAAAGATGTAATATTACCGTTGTATAAAGCATTGGTGCGGCTTCACTTGGAAAATGCTGTTCAGTTCTGGGCTCCAGTTTATAGAAAAGATGTAATGGAGCTAGAGAGAGTGCAAAGACAAGCAACCAAACTTATAAGGGGAATGAAGAGAGGTTAAAAGAATTTAACTTATTTAATCTTGAGAAAAGACGGCTTTGGGGGTACCTGAATAATTTATATAAGTATAAAAATGGTCCCTACAAAAACGATGAGGGAAATGATTTCATGTAAGCCACCTAAAAACACAAGGGGACATTCCCTTAAGCTGGAGAAAAAAGGATTCATTCTCTAGAGGAGAAAAGCGCTGGTCACTGTGAGAACTGTAAATCTTTGGAATAGTCTGCCTGAGGAGCGGGCTACTGCAGGAACAGGTGAGGATTTCAAGAAAGGCTTAGATAACTACTTAAAACTAAAAAATATTAATACGGATGTAGCCGTATAAAATTCTAGATCCAATCTGATGGCAACTCTGGGATCAGAAATGAAATCTTCCTTAGAGCAGATTGGTTCCTTATGGGTTTCAAAGCATTAATCAGTAGGGAAACTAGGCTTAAACTCCTTGCCTCCCTCCCTTCACCCACATTTTCCCCACCCTCGGTTGAACTTGATGGACATATGTCTTTTTTCAACCATACTAACTATGTAACGTATGAAGGCACCGCAAGATTGCCACAAAGAAAGAAAGTAAAGAGATAATAAAGTGAAAGCTCATTTTTGAACAATAGTCACCTTTTTACAGTAAATTACAAACACATACTCATTAAATAACATGATGCATAAACACTGACTGTGAAAATATATATATTATCAAATAATATCAAGTATAGTAAGAATTTGCATTATTCCCTCCTAGGCAAAATTAATACCATTAGCCTAGCAGTGAATAATAAAGGTAGTCATGGATAGTAACCCATAAGACATGGAAACAGAAAACCCCATACATATCACCACCAGATCTTATTATACTTGATCCGCTTTCTTACTGTTGCCACTTGTTTGATTCCAGTTTTAGAAATAGCTAGATTGTATGGGCTGCCTGCAGTTTTGCACAGTGATTTAGAGAAAACGATAGAACCAGGTCTGAAGCAGTAAATTCGCAGTATACTTGCACAAGTTTTGCCACAATTTGCACTAAAATTGTAAAATGCAGAAATATACATGCAGACCATTGTCTGATTAGGCAGCATAGTCCATCAGTAATTTGCTAAACAGGGAAGATTGTGGGTCAGGGCCTTTGTCAAATAGGACTTCTGTTTACTATTATTAACAACAATGGCTACATTTGTTTGGATGAAAGGAAGAACCTATATGGTACTTAAAGGGGTTGTCTCACTACATTGATTCATCATACCTCAGTCCTGTTTTCTTAGTTTCACTTTGAATTCAGGGGTGTGTTTACTGACTTTCACCAGGCTGCAGTAGAAGCCAGGTCTGTAGCTATAGCAATTAGTACAAGCAGCCTATCAGTATAGATCAAACAGGTCTGTAGCTATAGCGACCTGAGGAGCTGATGCAACCCATACAAGAGGGGATATCTCAGGTAGGGTAGGAAAATTTTAATAGACACATATTGCAAAAATGTTTTTTGCAAAGGGGTTTTTGCGAGATTTTTTTAACATAAAAACAATCCTTGTAGTGAGACAACCCCCTTTAAATTTTTAAAATTTGGTACAGGGGGGGTGCCATGTCTGTTTCAGTTCCCAACTAGGGTTGAAAAAGCTTTTTATTTTCTGAAAAAGAAACCTAACTTTTCCCAAATGAAAACTCAACAATTTCGCTTTGCTGTTCTATGCTATTTATGACAATGCAACCTCCATAACTAATATTCAGAAGCTACCAGTTTTGGGATTTTATAGCCCCTTGGGAAAAAAGAAAAAACCGGCGCAGCTTTTAAAAAACCCCTGAGTTTTGCCCCTTTTATTATATTTTGTCTTATTTTTACATTTTTATCCAAATCATACCACCAGAAGCACAAAACAGGATAAGTGGTCAAGCTCAAAGTGGTGAGTTCTAATAATTCCACAACTATTTTATTAATCAATTAAGTCTGAATGTCTTGTGTTTTACCTTTCCCCTTACTGGAGTGCAAAAGCAAAATGCAAATTTTCCCCTAATAACAATCCCTTTTCCCTTTTCATATCAGTAAAAAAACCCAATGCTACCATTAAGATTAATTTAAAAACAATCCCGTTTTTTAGCAAAACCAGGTGCTTTTCCTTTCTTTTTGGGAAAACCCCAAAAGAAAGTTTTTAAATTTCGGTCCCGCGCCCCCCCCAAATTTTTCCTCACAAAAACCCCCCCCCTTCAAACTACCCCAAAAGCGGTCTTTAACTTGTTAGTGAAAATGAAAAAAATTTTTTCCTGAAAAACCCTTTTGAAGGGGGCCAAGCCCATTCTTCATAAGAACTAGGAAAAAACCCAAATTTTTTAAAAATTTTTTTGTACACCGTGATACTAAACCAGTGCAAGACAATGTTTACCTTTGCAACTACAGTGGGGGAAACAAGTTTTTTAAAAACGCTTAAATTTTTTCCCAAACTACAAAAATTTGAAAGTCTCCAAAATTTTAATTTTTCCCCAAAAACCCCATTTCCTGTGGAAAAACCCGAAAACCCCTCAAAACATTCAAAAAACCCCCCCCTTTAAAAACCCCCTTTTCCCCCAAAACCTTTTGGGCCTTCAAAGCCCTTTTTTTAAAAAAACCCAACAAGTTCCCAAAGTGAAAAAAATTTAACCTTTTGAGACTTAACCCCCAAAGGGGTTTTTCAGGGAAAAAAATTTTCCAGGCCAAAAAGGGCAAAACCCCAAAGTTAAAAAATTTACCCCCCTCCCCAATCCTTTTTTGGGAAAAAAAACCCCAAAAAATTTTGTTTTTTAAATAAAACCCCTTTTCAAAAACCACTAAAAGGTTTAACCCCCATCACCTTTTTCCCCAACCCCCAAAAATCCCTTTTTAAAAAAACCCCCCCTTTTAGGAAAATTTTTGGGTTTAAAAATTTTAAGAAAGTTTCCCCCCAAAAAAAATCCAAAAAATTTTGTTAAAACGGGCCATTCCCAAAGGGTTTCCTCTTTTGGATACCCCCCAAAAGATCCACCCAAAACTCCCCCTTTAAAGTAAAAACACCATTTAAAAAACTTAGGAAAAAAAAAACCCCCAAAGGGGAACAAATTTCCCCCCCAAAATTTTTTTGCCCCCCCCCCTTTTTTTTGTTTAAATTTTCCCAAGTTTTATCCCTTTATTCACTAAAGGGTTTGTTTTGGACCAGGGAATGCACACCCAACAGAAAAAACCCCGTTTTCCCAAACTTTTAAGAAAAACCCAAAGTTTGGCCCGGGGGCCTTTTTGGGGCAAAACCCCCAAGCCCAAAAAGGGAGAAACTTTGGGGGTTCTCTTTTTTCAAAAAAAAATTTTTTTTAAAGGCCCTTTAAACGGGTTTGCAAACAACCCAGGTGCTAAAATTTAAAAATCCCCCCTTATTGGAAACTATACCCCTTAAGAAAAAATCCGCGGGCTTTTTAGGGGAGTGAGTAAATCAAAACCCCATGGGGTTTTTTCACAAATTTTTTAGCTATGGTTTCAAAAAAAAAAAAAAAAAATTCCAGCGGGGTCTGCAATTTTGGGCCTGAAAAGCCCCATTTTTCCCCAAGGAATTCCGGAAAAAAAGCATACCAAAATTTTTTTACACAATTTTTTTTCCACTTTCAGAAAAAAACCTTTTTACAGTGTGAGGAAACGCTGTTTGGGGTTTCATGGGGGGGCCGAAAATTTTAGGGAAGCCCCTTTTTTGGTTTTTTTGGAATGCAGATTTTGGGGTGGGTCCCTATGTTGCAATTTTGAAAACCCCCCCCAAAAGGGTTAGCAGGAACGGGTGTAAACCTTTCAGAAGTCCCCCTATTTTGGATTCAACCCCCCCATGCATCTCATTGGGGTATTGTGCATTTGGGGGCGAACGGGGGTATTTCTTTGTTTTTTTTAGCTTTTGGACCATAAAAATTTGAGGGAAAAAACGAAATTTTTCCCATCATTGTTTTTTGGGCTTCATTTTTTAGAGGGGTTCGCCGGCAGTATTTAAAAACCGGGAAAAATTTAATGGGGTTTGGGCCCCGAAATTCAACAAAAAAAAATTTAAATTGGGCCTTTCCCATTTTCCCCCCCCCCCAAAAGAAATTTTAAAAAAAAATTTTTAAAAAAATTTTTTTTAAGTTTTCCCATAATCTGATACCCTTTAAAAAAATTTTTTTTTTTCCCCTGGAAGTTTTAAAGGTTTTTTCCCAAAACAAGTCCCCGCATTTTTTTAACCCCCCAAATTTTTTCCCCCCAAAAAAAAATGTTAAAAAAACCCCCCCTTTTTTTAAGGGGGGTTTTTAAAAAAAAAAAAAAAAACCCTTGGTTTTATTTTAACCCCAAACCCCCATCCCATCAAGAAAACCACCCCGGTCCAACCCAAATTTACACGAAACCCAAATTTTGAATTTTTTTAAAAATTTTTAAAACCAAAAAACCCATAAAAAATCCCTTTTAACCCAAAATGGAATAAAGTTTTTTGCCCCCCCCAAACCAAAAAAACCCTTTTTAAAATTTTTAAGGGTTACGGGCTTTAAAGCAGCTTTTTCTTTTGGGGGGTGTTTTGATTTTTGTTTTTTGGTTTTCTTTTTTGGGGGGTACAAGGCTTTTTGATCAAATTTTAAACCCTTTTTTGGGAAAGGGTAGGGGATGAAAAAACTGCAATCCAAGAAAGGAATAAATTTTTAGACGGTTCAAAACTGAGAACCGGAAAAATTTTTTCTCTGGGGGCAAAAAAAAAATTTTTGCATACCCAATTATTTTAAATTTTTTAAAAAAAGATTGGGTTAAAAAATTTTTTAGTTAAAAATTATATATCCCACCTTTCGTTTTTTAACCAAATTTAAAAAACCCCCAATTTTTTCCCCCCCAAAGGGGTTTTAAATCATCATCTTTTGTCCCATCCCCCCCAATAAAATCCCCCCCAATCCAAAACTTTCCCCGGCAACCCCCTGGTTTTCCTTTTTTCCCCCCCTCCCCCCGGGGCAAGGGTCCAAAAAAGAAAATAGGACACAGCAGTGGAAAACGTTTGGCCGTGTTTGCACAACAAAATCCCCGGGACCCCAAAACCTTTCGCCCCCTTTGGTGCAGCCAAGTTTTAATCTGGCGCGGGGAAATGGCACCCAAAGGGCCCAAGTTTAATAAACAGTTTGGCCCCCTGCGGGCGATCTTGTGAGCCCCAAATTTTTTGGGGCTCCAAGATCTCCAATGACGTATGGGGAAAAAACCCCTTTCGACCATACGTATGGGTATGTCAAAGGGCCCGGAAAAGGGGTTAAAAAAATTTTAAATTTGCATTTTATTGCATGAAAAAAGAATTAATTCAATTAAAAAACAAAAATTGAAATTTGGGCCCCAAAATTTTTGGGCCCAAATTAGGGTTTCAATGCTTTCCAAGTTTTTTGCCCAATTCCCACACACTGCAAAGGCCCACTTTTTAAAAATACAGATCTTCCCCCAGATCTTTCAGGTTTGGGGGCTGTCGCGGGGGCTACATTGCGTTTTCGGCCCCCTTTAAAAGTTTTTACGATTGGGTTTGGGTCGGAAACTGGCTAGGCCATCCGGGGCCTTAAAATACTTCTTAGGGAGCCAGTCCTTAGTTCCCCCTGGCTGTGGGGTTTTTTGGGTCATTGTCCTATTTTGGGGAACCCAACCCACGCCCCATCTTCAATGTTTCTTGGGGGGAGGGGGTTTTTGGGGCCAAAAAAATATATGCCCCCATATGCCCCCCCTTCAACCCCAGTGCGGGTTTGTCCTGCCCCTTTTCCCAAAAACCCACCCCCAAAGTAGGGTTTTTTTCCCCCCTAAAGCTTCACGGTTTGGGCGTTGGCCCCTTGGGGTTTTGTACTCCCCCTTCTCCCCCCAAACCCATGGCGGTGGAGTTGTTTACCAAAAAGTTTGTTTTATTTTTCATCTAAACCACTTGACCTTTTTTTCCCGGGCCCTCCTCGGGAAATTACCCAGAGGGGCATTGGCCAATTTCAAAAGGGGGCCCGGAAAATTCAGTGGCTTGATTTTTGGGCCCTTTAAAACCTGCCCGCGGAAATTTTAAAACCTTTAATGGCATAGTTCTTACAATAAAAAATCTTCGGGGGACAAATTTTGGGTTTCTTTTGGACCAGGTCCTTCTATGTAGCTCGGGGGATTCCCTGACCTTTTCAGTTTCCCTAAAGATTTTGCAAGGAGCCCCAAGGGAGGAAGTTTGGGGACATTTTTCTTGTGTTTGTTCCATTTTCTAAAAATTTGGGCACCCAAACAGTTGTTGCCGCCCTCACCAAGCTTGTTTTTGCCCATTATTATTGTAAAGGGGTTACAGTTTTTGTTTTTTGGGTGTCCCTTACTTTTTTGGTCTTGTTTCAGGGTTTGGAGAGGTTGGAGTGTGATTGATTGTGGGACAGTGTTTTTTTATACGGGCCCAAATAAAAAAATACGTGAAATTTAAATTTTACATTTTAAAAACAAAAGGGGTTCTTGAGAGCCAGGTGTTTGCGGGTTTGGTAGGTGTTTAAAAATACAAAATTTCATGAAAAAAAAATGCAAAAAAAACAAAAAATTCCTTAAAAAATTTTTTCTGGATTTTTTTTAGATTCGTACTCTCACATTTTAAAAGTGTACCTACAAAAAAAATTTACAGACCTCTACCTTTCCCTTTGTAGGGGGGGAAAAACTTTGCCAGTGTTTTAAAAATTAAAACCAAATACTTTTTTTTTCCCCCACTTATTTGCTTTTGGGCCTTCCATTTTTTTCTCAATTAAAAAAAAAAATACCCTTTACTTTTTTAGTGTTACAGCCCCTTGAACAAGGGGGTATAAATATTATAATTTATAAAATTTATAATATATATATATAAAACAAAAATAGCCTTTGTTGAAAAACCCACAAATTTAATCGAGGGTACAAATTCAAACCCAAAAACCAAAAACCACCAAAAATTTACGCGAAAAGACAAGTTTGAAAGAAAATTTGCCAAACCCCCCCAAAAGTAAAATTTCCCCTTTACCCCCTTGGGACCCAAGCCCCAAAAATTCCCCCCCCAATCAAAAAAAGTTCCCCCACTCATCCCCCAGAAAAATAAAAAAACTTTTTTTCCTTTTCCCTGTAACGCACCCCCCCATGGCGCCTTTTTCAAGAAAATGTATAGGGGGGTTTTTAAAAACCAAATTAAAACAAAATTACAAGTAAAAACCAAAAAAAAAATTTTTTAAGTTTTTTAAAAAAAAAAACAAAAACCCAAGGTACAGAAAAAAAAATAAAATAATCTTCCCCCCTTTTTAACCCCCCCCCAAGAAAACAGTAAACCCCCCCCCCCTAAAAAACCCCCAAAATTATTTTTAAAACCCCAAAAAAAATTTTAACCCTTTTATTCCGGTCTTCCCCCCAAATACCCCCAACCCGACCCAAAGGGTTAAGGAATCCCCATTAAAGAATAAAAAACCCAGACCAAAAACCCCCATCCCCTTTGTAAAGATTTAATTTATTTTTAAAAAACCTTAAAGTGTAACAACCAATTTTAACCCAAGAACCAACTAAAAAGGGGGTAAGCCCCCCTTTTTAATTTTTAAAAACTGGCCAAAAACCCATAATAAAAAGGAAATAAAAAAACCCCCCAAAACAGTTTTTAAACTTTTAATTTTTTCCAAAAAAAACAGTTTTCCCTTTTACTGTACTTTCCCAAAACAAAAGTAATTTTTAAACCCTAGAGAAAAACTTTTTGGCCTTTACAGATTCCCAAAGGAAAATTATACTTTCCCCGCCAAAATCAGTGGGGAAAATTTGGATTTTAAAATTGTCGTTTAAAATCTGAAAAACCCCCCCCCCAAATCAAATTATGAAAAAATTTTAAAAAACCCAACCAAGAAACCCCTTTTTAAAGGGGTTTTTTTTAACCAAACACGTAAAAACTTACAAGACCAGTTATCATTTTACCACTAAACTAGCATAAATGGTTTAGGGGTTACAAAACTTCCCTTCTGTAAGTTGAAAGGGCCCCATCAGTAATTACAGGGCCCCCAAAAAGCTGAAAAAAACTGGGCCCCTCCCCCCATTGAAAAATTTTTTACCCTTGGGAAAAATATCTCAGGTCTCTTTTTTTTAAAAAAATTTGGGGTTCCCTTTGGGCCCCCTTACAAAAGGGTTAATGCCAATACTCCCCTTTTACATTAAATTTTTTGTATAAATTTGTTGGGATTTCGTTGGAAAACGGAGGTATTTCAACCCAGAAACCACAGTGGAAAACCCCCGCTTTTTTTCACTTTTTTTTTAAACACAAAATAAAATTTATTGGGAGTACTCCCCTTGTTTGGCCCCTTGAAATGATTTAAAAGGGCATCTTAAGGATTTGCACGGGACGTTTATTTATTGCCCAAAAACTGTACTCTGTTTGTACCCTACTCTAATTTCATCCCAAAAGGAAGGGCAGTTTTTTCTTTTTTTGGTTTTTTTTCGCTCAATCCAGCATTTCTCTACTGAAAAAACTTTTTCCATCTAAAAGAGTGCAATCCCAAAAAGCACTTTTGGGGGCCCCACCCCAAAGCACCTACTCTGCCCCCTGAAAGGGAGTTTTTGGGCATTTCCCCCACGGCACAGGTTTTCAGCCGTATTTACAACGTTTTTTCAATTTGGGGACCGTCTGAAAACCCCATTGTCAACCTTTTTACATGGATTTTTAAAAATTTAAAATTCCGTGAAACCCATCCTACGCAAGATTTTCCGCCAGACATTTTTTATACACCACCGGTTTTCGGGAGGAACATAAACATGTCGGTGAGGGCTTGAATCCGCAAACCGCGGAGGAAAAGGCCCCCCCTGCATCCAAAAAAACAGATAAAAATACCGGTTGGGTTTTCCCCGGGCCCGGGTTATTTGGTTTTGTCCCAAAGTAAACGGGGCTAAAAATCCAAATTTAAATGTTTTAATTAAGCGTTTTAAAGTAATTAAAAGAAAAATTTCCAAAAAAATTCCCTGTTACCCTTAGCTAAAAAGGGAATTTAAAAGGGTATTTTTAAGACCTCATTAAAATTTTTTTAAAAAGGGTTGCACTAAATATTTTAAACCAGGGGGCAAAACTGCCCACGTCAAACTTATTTCGCTATACAAAAAAGTTCCCCCTTTTGCATGTCTAATGTTTTTTTCCAATTACTTTTTTTTTAAGTCTACCTGGTTTTTTTCAAAGAAAGGAGTCTGAAAATTTGAATTTAATGGGGAATATCCAAAAAAATTTTTAAAAATATGCCCCCGGTAAGGGAAATTTCCCCGAAAAAAATTAAAATTAAACCCCTCCAACCAGGTTGAAGGAAATTTGAAGAAACGGTAATAAAAAAACAGCACCGGGGAATAGGGGTTTTAAAGGAAAAGGGGAACCCCCACCCAAAATGAAACCCCCAGGACAAACCCCAGCCCCCCCCTCCAAACCCCACCCCCCAAAACACAGCAATCCAAAGGTAGGGTTTGGTCCCCAAATTAACCCTTTTTTTGGGGAAAAATTTTCCCCAACACAAAAACCCCAAAATTTGACCCTGGATTTTTAAAAATCGGGGATTTCAAACTGTGTTGTGGGGGGGTCAATTTTCTGCTTAAAAAAGGAAAAACAGACTTGGGATTTTTCCAAAAATTTCAAGGGGGAAAACCCTGAAATTTTAAATCCTATTTTTGCGTTTTTTGCTTTTGCTTACCCCCTGGGGACCCAGAGCAATGTCCAAAAGGGCCAAATGGGAAATTTTAAAATTTACCATTACCCCCTGATCCCCCAATATGTCTTTTGCTTTTGGGCCCCTAAAGCAATGATGTTTTTTTTTGGACTTTTTAAATTTACTGTAGAAAGGGCGCTGGGTTAACATGCCATAGCTGAAACCCAAACATTTTTCTTTAGAATGCATTAAATATTGAGGGGGGGAAAGGGGAGTTTTAAGTGGGCTTTTTTTATTTTAGAAACACTTTTTTCCAACACAATTCCAAAAAAATTTTTGGGCACAAAAATTGTTTGCATGATCCTTTAAAATTGGCCCAATATGCTGTGCACTTTTTGGGCATTTTTTCCAATTTCCCAAAAACCAATGGAAATTTTATTTTTTTGTAAAAACCTCTTTAAACAAATCTCTCATTTTAAATTAATTTTCAGGGGAAAGTAAAAAAAGGAACTAAGAAGAAAACGAAATTTCCCTGGAAAAAATTTCTAAAGGGTTTTAAACTTAAATCAACAGCCTCTTATAATCCCGAAATACAATTTTCCCCCCAGAATGTTGGGGATTTGGGCTCTTTAAAGGCAAAAACATGAATTTTGCTATAATATAAAATTAGAAAAATATTTTTTGTAAAAAGTGTTTTTCCACCCTTCTTTTTTTAAGGTTTTTTTAAGTTTTTTAGGGAAAATTTCAATTGCTTGCCATGGGGAAGAGGTTTTTTTTATGCTTAAATTCAAAAGACCTCCATAGTTGTGGGGAGGTGCAAAGGTAACCCCCTTTTGTTTTTTGGGCCCTCCCAAAGTAACAAGGGCAGAAAAGAAAGTTGCAGTGAGAAGAGGGGGACTGTTAAATAATGAAGAATTAAAATGTGACAGTAAAAGCATTTAGGAAAAAAAAAACAAACGGGAAGAAAGATGGGGGGAAACCCCCGCCCCAAACCCTTTTTATTTTTAACGTTTTTTGTTTTAAAAGTTTTAAATTCATCTTTTTTTTTGGGTCATTTTTTATGAAATTTTAGATTTTAGGGTAGTTTTTTATTTATTTTACAAAAACCCAAAACAAAAAATACACAAAAGGAATTTTGCACAAAGTTTAAAAAACAAAAAATTACTTTTAAAAATGATCTTTTTACATGAATTATGGTACAAGCAAGGATGGGGGAAACTATTGCAATAATCTTCTCCCCAAAAAAAAAATTCTTTCCCCAAATTTGGTTAGACTGTCCCATCCCCCCTCAGAAACCCTGCACTTATCCCCAAAATCCCTTTTTTACTGATAAAATTAGTATAAAGGAGGCAGAGAGATGGCCACAACTGCTGCCTTTAAGGGGTTTTGCCAAGAAGTGATTTCCTCACCTAACAGGCGTTTCTGTCCTCAAAAGTTTTTAAAAAAAGGGGGGGTTTTTTGTTTCCAAAAATTTTTTAAAAAAAAAAAATTTTCCCTCCCCCCGTATTTCATCACTCCACCCCCAAGCACGCTCCTGAGGCTGATTTTCGTCTCTGTCTTGTAGTTGAGCAAACTTGTCAACGGTTTTTTGCTTTTCCCCCGCCCCCCTCCTATCGGTAGGGAAAAAAGATTAGATCCGGGCAGGCAACCTTAAAAGCTAGGAGAAAACACAGTTTGTAATATAATTTTTTTAAGTAAACGGGGAGCTGCTGCGGGGGGAGGGAAAGAGCTGGCATGGAGCACGGAGCGATGTCATTACGGTACATTACAACCCAGAGGATTCCCCTATCCAGAGTACCCCAGCCCAGTCCCACCCCCACCAACGGGTTTCCTTTTGTTTTCAGGATCTCCCACGGGAATGCCCCTGACAATAATAAAACACCGTGCGGGAAGGGACTGACAATAATGCTTCCCCGGGGAAATGCGGGGGAAAGCCGGGAAAACATGCCCCTTTTTGGTTTTCCCTTTGGGAGGATGGGGTTTTGGGAACCGCTGCTCTATACAGAAAGATACGGACCCCTGCACTCTTTTCTCTCCCCCTCTTTCAAACTAAATTCATGTACTCTGCCATCAGATAAAAGTGAAAACAAACACAAGGGGGGCCCAAGGAGTTTTCCCAATCGCCCCAAAGCCCATAGCAAATTGAAAGGCCCAAAGAAACTAAAGGGCCCACCCAAATTAAGGCTGCGCTTTTCCACAGGCTCACTTTTTTTAAACACATATATTTTAGAAAAGTGTTAAATACCCTTTTTTGGAGGATCCCACGTCAACTTTTAAGCGGGAAAAAACCTTTTTAAAGAAGTCTACAGGAAAAAAGGGGGAAAGGGAAGGGGTAGTAGGTGGTAGCTGCAAAGAGAGGCACAGACAAATGCTGCTCCTCTTTTTTCTTTGTACTGTGTATATAATCATGGCAGGTAGTATCTACCCACTGAGTTCAGGGAAAACTATTCAAAAAAGAGCCGCGCGAAGGTTTTTTGGATGTGCAAAACCATGTATTGTTTCTAACAAATATTTTGGAAGGCCTCTTTTAGCCCCATTTATCAAGTCTGGATCATTGAGAAGGTAGCAATTTGAGTAAAAGGGGGAATATTAGTATGAGTCAAGCTGTTATATGGACCAAAAATACAGTTGAAAGCATAAGTTTACATACCCTTTATAAAAAGACACATATGCATGTTTTTCTCACTATCGGGACAGGGAAAATCAGAACACAACCTTACCATTTTAGGTCAATTAGGATTACCAAAATCATTTATATTTGCCAAATGCCAGAATAATGAGAGAGAGAATTTTTTAAGGCATTTTTATTACTTTCTACAAAGTAAAAATTTACATACATTTCATTAGTATTAGGTAGCATTGCCCTTAAACTCTATGACGTGGGTGAAATGTTTTGGATAACCTTCCACAAGCTTCTCACGATAGTTGGTAGAAATTTTGGCCCATTCCTCCTGACAGAACTGGTGTAACTGAGCCATGTTTGTAGGTCACCTTTCTCGCACCTGCCTTTTCAGCTTTGGCCATAAATTTTCAATAGGATTGAGATCAGGGCTATGTGATTGCCACTCCAAACATTGACTTGGCTGTCCTTAAGCCACTTTGTAACCAGTTTGGCAGTATGCTTCGATTCATTGTCCATTTGCATTTGGATGACCCATTTCCACCCAAGCTTTAACTTCCTGGCTGATTTCTTGAGATGCTGCTTCAGTATTGCCAGATAATCTGCTTTCCTCATGATGCCATCTATTTTGTGAAGTGTAACAGTCCCTCCTGCAGCAAAACAACCCAACAACATGATGCTTCCACCCCCATGTTTCACAGTTGGAATGGTGTTCCTAGGCTTCCAAGCTTCTCCCTTTTTTTCCCAAAGGTTTTAAAGATGGTCATTATGGCCAAACAGTTCAATTTTAGTTTTGTCAGACCACAGGACATGTCTCCAAAAATGTAGGTCTTTGTTCCTGTGTGCATTTGGAAACATTATTCTGGCTTTTCAGCCAATGTTGATACAGTACTTGTTTCACAGTGGCTAATGACACAATCTTGCCAGCTTCTGCCAGAATCTTCACGAGGTCTTTTGCTTTTGTTCTTGGGTTGATACCAAAGCATGTTCATCTCTGAGACACAGAACCCGTCTTCTTCCTGAGCGGTATGATACCCGGACATTCCCATCTTGTTTGTACTTGCATATAATTGTTTGTGCAGATGAACGAGGCCCCTTCAGGTACCTAGAAATTGCACCCAAGGATGATCCAGAATTGTGAAAGTCCACAATTCTCTTCCTGATATCTTGGCTGATTTTTTTTTAGACTTTCCCATGATGTTACACACAGAAGCAGTGTGTTTCTGGTGTGATTTAAAATACATCCACAGGGATGTCTCTAATTAACTCTGATGTTGCCAATAGACCAATCAGATACTTCCAAAGACATCACATCATCATCATCATCATGGGGCTGTCCCAAATTGATTAAAGGCATAGTAATCCTAGTGTATGTACACTTTTGACTTTGCAGAATATAATAAAAATGCCTTAAAATTATCTCTGGCATTTGGCAAATATAAATAATTTTGGTAATCCTAATTGACCTAAAACAGGTTTAAGGTTTATTCTGATTTCATGTCAGATAGTGATAAAAACATGCATGTGTGTCTTTATATAGTGTATGTAAACTTCTGGTTTCAACTGTATCTTTCTCTAATGCATGTTTGTGTCATCAGTGCCACTATATATGTGCTGTCATGCCTCTCTTCTCAAAATATTTCCAACGTGCAAAATAAACTGGTGGCTAAATAGAGAGTAATCTATTGAGTCAAAGGTATGCTATGCTGTACAGAGTACACTTTAAAAAAAAATGATTGCAGGAAAACTAGTAAACTCCTAAGCTAAATTCTCTCTTCTTACAGATCCTTGTTTACAACCCATGGATGAAGGATTTTGTTCAAAATATATGTTGCTTTGGTACTACCATATGAAAGCTGATGACTGCCGTCCATTTGTTTATAGTGGTTGTGGAGGAAATCATAATCGTTTTAAAAGTAAAGAAAAGTGTGAACGGAGGTGTAAAACAAAAGCAGGTTAGAGTTGGTTTAATCAATTGAATCTTGATATAGTTTAAAGTTTCTACAGTAAAATCCCACACAATAATAAAACATTAAAGATTTTGTATAACAAAGCATTTTATATTGCCTGCAAAACTAAAAAAGAAAAAAAGGGAATCTGTTGTTTTGTTTCTGAAAAAAATACAAAAACCTGGGCCTCATTTACAAATTTTTGTCTAACAATAAGGCCCGTTCACCCCTTTTATTTGCCGACGGATTGGGCCGTATTCCGGGCCCCGGATTTGCGCTTCAATACGGCGCCAATGGGAGTCATTACGGTAATCCATGCTCTAATGGAAAACAGTGGATCCTCGCTCCTCCCCGCTCGGCAAATCCCCGCGGGGGAGAAAGTGACTGCCATTATTTCGGCCGGGGGGACGCGCTGAAAATTTTGCAATTGTCTAGGGGGCCGGGAGCGGCGCCCCCCGCCGCCTCCGGCCCCCGCCCCCGTCCCCCCCGTTACGGGGGGATTTGTGCGACAAATACGGCGCCAAATCCGCCCGTGAAAAATGCCGTGTGAACCGGCCTAAGACTGTTTTTTTGAGCCTATAGCAAACCAACAAAATTTCTGCTTTCTTTTCCCGGGTTTGAGCAAAAAAAGGGAAACTGAGCCTGATTGGTTGCTGTAGACAAAAAAGCCTACTTTTTAGACTTTTTGGCAAATGACGCCCAGTTTAAGGCTTGGTCACACGGCTTAAAATTGGACGATTTAGTCCGTAATTTTACGCCCGGAGTGGCAAATTCGGGGGAAAAACGCCCCAGTCATTACGGTAACTTAGAAATTTGGGGTTATGTCTCCGCCGAGGGGGGGGGGGACCGCCGGGGGGGGGAATAAATAAAATGTGTTTCCCGCGGCTATATGCGCCGCGGTATTGAAAAGTAAAAGGGGGCGAGGTGCCGCCCCCCCGAATCCCACCCCCCCCCCGCCCCCCGGACACACGGCGAATTCGGGGGTAATTAACCCCCTGAAATAAGCGGTTTTTGGAACCTAGCCTAGCCAGCAAACAAATTCCGTGTAGTGCATTTCTTCAGTCTTGCAGCCTCATATATTACCCGGTTGTGTACTTTATGCTATTCTTCAAAAGTGAATATATCTGCAGGCTCAGACTGCACAGAGTTGCTTTATTGTCTTCATTCATGGAGATGCATAGTCTGCAATGCAGTTGTAGATACTAAACAGTAAGGTATTTCTGATCATCACGTGTTGCAGAGTTGTTTAATTTTCCATTTCATATGCATTTAGAGAATATAAAATTGCTCGTGTAGGAAAGTGCATATTCTGGACAACATGTTGAAAACTAGTATTTGGCTTATAACTACTTTTGCTGCCTTTTTAACATAATGCACAATAAGACACAGTCTAGCAATGTATATCTGAACCTTTACATTATTTTTACAAGTTAAAAATAGTATAAATGGATATTAAAGGGGTTTTGCCAGGACGTGCCTTATCTGCTAAGAAGCAAATGTAAACAAGCCACTCGAGGAAGAAGGAGGAGACAGAAGCAGAACACAGAGCTGCAAAAGGGGAAAAGGGGTAAAATGTTATCAAAAAAATCAAACTAAAACAGGGATTCTGATAAAAAAAGACAACCCTTTTCTCCCAGCATTTGAAGCTTTTCTTTCTCTTCATCAGTTTAAAGCGGGGATACTCAGATATCACACTACATTTGGGGATTTGTATACAAAAAACAAAATTTTCAAACCGGGTGTTTTGAAAGCTTCTTCAGCCCCTTCATCAATAAAAAGTGTTCCTGCACAAGCCCCCCCACCAGCTCCTGTACTCTGCCTGGCGTTCAAATGCAAGCTTTAAAGAAACTAAGGGCAAGTAGAGCCTTAGCTCTTCAGGCTGCAATTTTTTTTAATCAATATATTTAAAAAAGGGTTAAAAACAAATTTTGGGGGATCCCCCATCAACATTACTTGGGAAAACCCTTAAAATAGAAACACATTAATTTTCATTCAAAACCTTTTGTGGATTTTGCCAAAACTGAAGGTTACAATGCCAGATGGTGTGTATGGAGTGGGGTCAGGAGAAACTGCTCCATGCAAAGTGGATGTCAGATGTAATTATATAAACTAACATATGGAATATAAATAAATACATAGAAATAGATACAAGTTTTAGGGTAGAAAGAGACCAATATCCATGAACCTTCTTGTCCCAATAGTGTCAGCCTGCAGCTGGTTATGGAAAAGGAGTGGGGAAACCCAAATCATTTTATTTTTATCATTTGCTTGAATAAAAAAAACAAAAAAAAAAACTACATAGGTTACCTGCTTTTTCATAAGCAGCCAAGGTAAACCTAGCAGCTGCAGCCTGATACTAAAAGGATGGGAAGGTCCATGGATATTTTGGGCCACATGTATGAAACGATTTTGGTCTAAAACTAACTTTTTTGCCCATAGACACCTATGGGGAAAAAAGTAAGTTTTAGACCAAAACTGTTTCAATTGAATTCAATGACAGAATCCATTAGACACCTTAGCAAAAGAAACTGCTTTAGCATCTAATGGATTTCAATGAATAAATTATTGTTTATACATTGGTATTATAGTGCACATGTCTTAAATGATAGGCTAGCTGAGAATGTGGCCTTGTGTCTGTTACTATCTATAAAATTGCTATGAGAAAGAATAGTACCACATTTCAGCAAAAGTAAACCTTTCCGTATACAAAAATATAACAAGTATTATATAAATGTAATATTGCCATAATTGTACTGAGTGGAAATGGAAAAAATAGGCAGCTCCCCTTAACATGTTCAGTCTGATAGACTTGTGGTAACGCCGTGCCTCAATCCGCGCCCATGACACGCTATGTTATTGCAGTCCAACAAAGAAAAATAGATGGATTGGCACCAGCGAAGATATGAGTAAAATCCGAGGTAATTTATTAGAAAATCTTTAAAATAGCCACAGTAAAGCCACACAGAAAAACAGCATCAGCTGTCCACCCCTCTGACAGTTTGTGTTTGCACACGTTGTGTTTTTCTATGTGGCTTTACTGTGGCTATTTTAAAGATTTTCTAATAAATTACCTCAGATTTTACTCATATCTTCGCTGGTGCCAATCCATCTATTTTTCTTTGTTGGACTGCCATAATTGTACTGACCCACAAAATAAAGTTAATATCTCATGTATACCATAACAGTAATTCTGCAAAAAACAAAACCCCAAAAATGATTGCATTTATTTATTATTCCACCCCACTTAAAACGATGTTTACTACATTATATGGTTTTATATTAAACGCTATCATTAAAACATAAAACTCATCCTGCTAAAAAAAAAAAATGGCCTCATACAGCTGTGCTAATGGAAAAATTAAATAATTATGTCTCTTGAAATGTAGGAATTAAGAAACAAAAATAACAAAAATCACTGCATAAGCAACGGGTTAAGAACCTTCTGCTCTTCTGGTTCTATTTGTACTTCCTAACCAATCTTCTTTTTCCGGCACTAAAAAAAAGTTGTCAGATCTAAATTTATTGAAGCTGGAATATGAATAACTGTCTTTAATGTTGTTCCAATTTTTAAATCATCAGAACATCCTTCTTTAATCAGTAGCAAACACAACAAGAGTATGCAACATCTTATGAACCTTATCAGTGCTGATTTTACTATACATCGTGGCAGTGTAATCCTGTGTACAGACCTTCTGCACTATAGATTTCAATGATAGGAATATTTAATGACATTAATCCAAAGGCTCATATACCAACATGCAAGGTACTGCATAGAAAATAACATATAGTAAGGCAGTGTACATTTAAATTAAGCAAATGAATATACTAGGAATGGGATGAAATCAAGCTTTTCTAACAGGAATCTTCCTGCCTGAATGTCAAAAGTTAAACTGACAACTTGAACGGTAATCCCATGTAGAGCATATTTTCTGTCTTTCAGAACCATCCCTGGGGAGGTGATAATGTTCCTGGTTGATCATACATCACACGTATTAACAGATGATGCATTTTTCATGCATTTTAAGACTTCATGCTGACTAAACCCAATCAATGCAGGCTCTGTGTGTGGGAAGAGATTTGAAGCCAAAAGAATCCAAAAATGTCTTAAGCATCACAGCATTACTGCTTTAGGAACATTCACTGAGTACTATGATAAGATCCTGTATGAGCATTTTAAGAACTTGTCTATCGCAGGTTATCGCTTTGTACTTCACATACAAAGTTCATTTTTATTTGTTTAACTGTGATATTTTTTATATGGATTTACCTTATATACTATAAAAATAGTAATATTAATGTAAATTATATTTTTACAGAAAAATAATGTGTTAAAAGAAAATACATTGATTTAAGAAGTCAAAATAGCATAGTGGATCTAGAATTAATAAAAACTAAGATAGTAAAAGTTTTAAATTTGTGAGTCTGCTGTTGTCTTCCTTCACTGAGTAAAGTGTTATATTTCAATGCTGCAATAGGTAAGTAGATATCTAAAAATGCAACTGAAATAGATCTTCTCACACTGACATAAAACACCTTATAATCTTTATGAATCTCACTTATATACTATTGGAGCTACTGTACATCATGACTTGTAGTTTTTAAATAAATAATATCTCTGCACAATTGTATGAAATTTAAAGGGGTTGTGTCACATTTCTCAGAAATCAACCAAGAGTAGGGAGTCTACTCACCCACAAGCTGACGCCCCTCCAGCACCACGGCTAATCCTCGCTGGTCCATTTCCAATTAGATCACTATGCTATGCTGCTCCCTCTACACTGTTATGTAGCTGTTATTGTACTGAACGTATACAAAGTAAAAGCTTATTAAAAGCATTTTATCACTTGACTAATGCAATAATGGTTGTGCTGGGTTTCGTTTAGTATTTAGCACCACTAATCTGTTTGTCAATGTAAGAGATGTTGACTATATTTTTCTAACTTATGCATGCATAGAATGCTGATAAGAGACCTGGCTTAGAAACTGTAGGAAGACAAACAACCAGCCCCCTTCATGACCGTCATTAAAATAGAAGAAAGAGAGCCCTCATTAATAAAATAATAATAAAAATCTGAATTTATATAGTACCAACATTTTCCTTAGCACTCTACAATTCAGAGGGTGCAGGTGCAGACAAAATCGAACATTACATATTGACAAACCCATTACCAAGAGGCCGTTGCTTGTAAGATTTTACAATCTATGTGGGGATAGGGGTTAAAATGAAAGGAAAGAAGTGCTAAAAGGGTTTTCCATATCATAAGAAAGTGAAAAGAGCAACTCCTGGGCCCCCTGTTAAATATAAAAAAACTTATACTCACCTTGCGCTGGTTCCCGATTCCAGCCTCATGTCTCTCTGGTTTTCTATTGACACTGCGTTAAGCGGAAATCACCAATGCAGCCGCTGACTGGTTGCAATGATCACGAGCAATTAACATCACCATTTGCAACTGAGCAGCTCCGAACGGTGATATAAATAGAAGCACAGCAGTTACAATGGTGACGTCCCCGTTTGTAAGTAATGTCATGTCAACAGGGTACTGGATAGACGCAGGGCTGGAACCGGGGACCAGAGGAAGGTGAACTTATGTTTTTTTTATTTTACTGGGGACCACGAAGCTCCTCATTTACAGCTTATTATAATTTGTATAACTCCCTTAACCCCTTATCACCATAATTAAATATGAACTTCTTGACACAGCCGATATTAAAATGAGTCACTATATATAGGAATAATTTTTTAATGATTTTACCTATCCATGAGATTCAGATTTCTTTTTCTTGTGACATATTGGGTGACATGCATGAATTTTGGCGTTAACACGTCAAATGTCATGCGCATTATACTGGCATAGAACCCGCTCTACTATGGTCAGGCGCATTCTAGCACTAGGGCGACATTTCTGGATCAGGTATAGCACCCTTGCAGTATTTGTACTCTACTATCCTATGGTGTTATGGCATATCCTTTTGTCAGTAATACAGTATACACTTATGTAAAAGTAAATGTCCCATTGTTAATGATCATTACAAGGTGCACTAGTCTGAGAACTGAGTATGGTGCTATTTCTATTGTTGCATTCATGAAATACTAAAAGGTGTACTGCTGTGGTATTAGTCCATCAGGGCTAGAATAATTGGTCAGTCATGCTCATATTTTTTCATAATGTTCCTGATGTATCCAATATTGGTAATAAAAGTAATATAAAAATAACTTTGAAACAGGAAATGCTGCTGTTCACATACAGCACAGGAAAGCACATTTTAGTAGAGAAAACTGCATGAGACAATGAATAAAGACTTATGTCAGACAATTTTTTTTATTTGCTAGATAACCCCTTTAAGTTGGCTTTGGAAATTGGTTCCATACTAATAATTATGGATGATGAGTGAATTCTGAACTTTGCTTTCATGTGACTCTTTCCTCTCTGCACCTACTTTCCTTGCAAAATTTCTGTTGCTTTCACAAGAATGAACAAAATTGGGCCACTACTAAAACTGCTGCTTTTATTGCAGAATATAATTGCCCTGTAGTTAAGAACAAAGAGGAAAATTTAGCAAGAAACAAGTAAATAAAAATGAAAACACCTTAATGTGATTTGTAAATTGCTTATGCCGTGTGATCAAAATACCAATACCATGTCATCAGTAATATGTTAATAAAATAAGTTGTGCAGTTTAACATATGAAAACTGTGTGTTGATCATATGGATTGCCATTAACCAGGTTGTCTATTTTTTCAGTTAAAGGCTCTGCTGATTAGGAGGGGATAAAAATAGAAAAAAAACTTAACTCAGCTGTACCGCTATTCCTTATGCTCCCCGCTGATGATGTCACATTCATGGGTCATGTGACACTGCTGATAGTCACTGGCCTCCGTGGTCCCTTCATATAAGATAAATACATCACAGCTAAGCCATTTTTTTCCTGTTTTAACCCCTTTAGAGATCTTTAGTATCAAATATAATAAACTGGCAGACTGGTGCAAGGCAAATATGGTTCTCATCTTCAAAAAGGGTTCTATGTCTTGCCCAGGTAATTATAGACCATAAGTTTGACATCTATTGTGGGAAAGCTGTTTGAGCGGCTCATGAAGAACTATAAACAGGATTATGTGGCTGAATAACATTATAAGTGATCACCAGCATGGTTTAACTAAGGACAGAAGTTGTCAGGTCAACCTGATCTGTTTTTTTGAAGAGGTGAGTAGAAGTCTGGATAGCAGGGCGGCTGTGGATATTGTGTTTTTAGACTTTGCAAATTTATTGGGTAAATTTAAGTCTATAGGATCAGAAATAAGAGCGTGTAACTGAATTAAAAACTGGCTATTGGATCATACACAGAGAGTGGTGGTAAATTATTCCTATACTGAATGGTCCCCGGTTATAAGTGGTGGCCCCAAGGCACAGTACTGGGTCCTCTTTTATTCAATGTATTTATTAATTATGTAGTGGAGGATGTAGGGATCAGCCCACTGGAAGCACAGGAAAACACAGTCCGTGACTTCCGTTTCCTCCTGGTATTGGCGTTTATTGATCCAGAAAAATAATAAGACAAGGACAAAACAACGTAGCTTCACTTCATGCAAAACATAAGAATAACACCAGCCGTGTTGTATAACTCACAGTCTCTGGGTTCTTATCCCCACCAGGACCAAGCCACGAGGTAATTTACAGACAGCCTGCTGTAGAAGTCCTCCCCAGCTCACACTGTCAGATCTCCTTCTGACCAGTCACCGCCCTGCTCACCTGATCTGCCAGGCTTACATAGTCCTCCAACAAAACCCAGACCTGGACCTGAAACATGGGAGTAAAAAGCCGCCCTGATTAAATGCATAGCAGTTATTCTACACGTATAACATGTCAATAGCCGAACGCCACTGACAACAGTACTATATGGCTTTTTACCACACCAAGACCAGGCATCTCAGTGAGACATATCGGCCGTCCCCCACGGCCCTTTGTGCTTTTCTACAAGCACATAAATAGCACTGTTCCTATTTTTGCGGGTGATAACAAGCTATGTAGTGTAGTGAAATCTATGGAAGATGTTTATAAAGTGCAAGCAGACCTGAACACACTGAGTGTTGGGGGGGATCCACTTGGTAAATGAGGTTCAATGTGGATAAATATAAAGTTCTGCATCTGGGTACTAGTAATCTTCAGGCATTATATGTTCCAGTGGGTGATAAACTGGGAGAATCGCTTGTTGAGAAGGATCTGGGTGTACTTGTAGATCATAGCCTATTGAACAGCGTGCAATGTCGATTAACAGCCTCTAAGGCAAGCAAGATATTGGCGTTTATTAAAAGAGGCATGGATAACACTGCTATATAAAGCATTGGCGTGACCTCACTTGGAATATGCTGTTCAGTTCTGGTCTCCAGTATATAATGTAATGTAATGGAGCTAGAGAGAATGCAAAGACCAGCAACTAAGCTAATAAGAGGAATGGAGCATCTTAGTTATGAGGAGAGGTCAAAAGATTTTAACTTATTTAGTCTTGAGAAAAGGTGACAATGGGGGGACATGATTAATTTATGTAAGTATATAAATGGCCCCTACAAAAGAGTATGGGGAAAAACTATTTAATGTAAAGCGCCCTCAAAAGGAAAGAGGACATTCCTTTCATCTAGAGAAAAAAGGATATGATCTAAGGAGGAGAAAAATATTCTTCATCATAAGAACTGTGAATCTGTGGAATAGCCACCTGAGGAGCAGCTCACAGCAGTAACAGTTCAAGGTTTCAGGAAAGGCTTAAATAACTACTTACTACTAAATAATATTAATACTTATGTAGTCGTATAAAATATCTGGATCAAGTCTGATGGCAACTTTGGGAATAGAAATTAAATTTTCATTTAGGGCAGATGGACATATGTCTTTTTTCAACCTCTTATGTTTAAAGGGATATTTTTAAAGGGATATTTTCATCTCCATACTTCTGTTCAAGGCTGTAGGCTGTGTCAGCCACTGGTAACAGAGAGGTAACTGTGCATGTGCGCTTCTCTCTATTCATTTCCTTGGGAATTTAAGTACATCTTGCTTGGCTGTGCTCAGATCTTATAGAGAATTGGTGGCATCCAATGAACAAGATGCCATCAGCCCAGGTCTTTTACTTTGTTTCTATTTTAAATTAAACAAATAAGGCTTCCAATTGTGCTTTAATTTGTTTGCGGAAATCATAAAAATGATTTGAGAAAAGGGATACAAGTTATGTTAATAGAACAAATGAACTGACTGCCCTTTCTACAGTTTTTCACACTCCTAATTTTCAGTGTTTTACTTGCTTTGTTTATCCAGACATAGTGTTTGGTTTGCTATTTTTAGTAAGCAAGCTTCAGAGCTAATAATTTTTTACTATGATTATAAGTTTAAATTACTTTCTTCGCATGTATCCTTGAAACAATGGCAGTGGGTACTCTGAATCTACATTATAATGTATGTAAGAGTGTTTTCATGTGCACAGTACCTGCCTATAGCAAGTGCTTTCATTCCTGATAATATTGTAACATGCTGATAATGGCTCTTTACTCTCATAGAACTAAAATCAATGCTCCATCTTAAAATTTCATGTCATGTTTGCTTAATAAGCTTTTCTCTAAAGACTTTTTTTTCTTACTCACCCACAATAAGCAGATTAATTGCGGACCTCAGGGTCATACTACTGGACCTCAGCACCTAATCTGTCAGAAATCTTATATCAGCAGAAAATGGTAAGGAAAGAGACCAAGAAAAGAATTCCTTTAAGATTTACACACTCCTGACTTGTTGATGGCCTTTTGAGCATGGCTAGAAAAGAGCATTCTACTGGAATCCATTGACATATTGCCCTTTGCAAGAGCATGAATAACATATGACTTAATTTAAAATATTCTTGTATAGTTCTAATTAAAACGAGGAAGAATCATGGGTCTTTGACCTTTCTAACTCGTGGGCAAGTTAATTTTCAATCATACCCACGCAATTATTCTAAATAAAATCAGGCCAGTTTAGTTAAATACTGTCAAGAACTTGATTTTAGTGGTACAAACATCTTGGCAGATTTGTTGCAGAGATTTCTGTTCCTGGAAATATTTATTCCATTCACTTTAATTGAGCTATTTTGGTGGCAAAAACATGGATTTCTCCAAGCCCTGAATATTCTGAAGAATAGAACAGTCACAGAAATTTCTGCAAAAAATCCACCATATTTGTATGTATTCAAAAAGGCAATGCTAGTAAACCATTTTGTGTCTAAAGAAGAAAAAAACACTGGCTAGTGCTGTGTTGGGTGCTGCTTTTTGAATGCTTAAAATCAGTCATTTACTGCCATGAACAATTTTTTTTTGCTCTTTTTTCTACATAAGTTTTAATTTCTGTGCTGATTACTTTATTTATATACCAATATGATTGCCAAAGCTCAGATTTTCTGATACAGAGCTCCAAATAAAAAATGCTGTCTGCCTTCAGTTATCACTATGGGGTGGAGCATCCTGCACATTCTTTGTATATTGAACTCCGTAATAAAATAATATGAATTAAGATCCTGAGCCTTCTGAGTGGCGTCTGAATGCAGCAGCATTCTATGGAAGCAATTTAGAGTGCTATCAGGAAAAAAGAATCTATATCTGCTGTAAGAATAATATGTAAACCAACCGGCCTATTATTGTGTAGTTCCCCTTCATGTCACTAAAACAGTTTTAACCTGTTAAGCCATTGACTCAGCAAGACCTCTGTAGGTGCCCTCTGGTATCTGGCACCAAAATTTTAGCAACAGATCCTTAAAAGGGTGCTCCCACCATCAGACTTTGATGGCTGTAGGTCCCACCACTTGGACCTGCATTTATTTCAGGAACAGGCCCCCAAAAGTTACAGAGCAGAATGGGGAGCCGGTGACACTTGTGCACAACTCTGCATTCTGTTCTATAGGAATTCGGAGTACAGCACTTTTTTTTAGGCTATACTCGGAACTCCTACAAAATAGCTCAACCGGTTCTTCTTTCTGATCCGTAGCATCCAGGGACCAACTCCCGAGATAGGTGCGGGTCCCAAAGGTATTCTAGCAATATGCCATCAAAGTCTATAGAAGCAAGTATAGCACAGCACAGGCGCCCGGGACAAGTCAAAGATACTCCCCTGTCATTTCTGACTGTAGAGGGCTCACCCCGTTCCCACAGCTAGACTATACAGTCTAGCTGCGACAACACACAGCAGAGAGGTTAAGTGATCGATGTCACCTCCTCCTTGTCCCCCCCCCACTTAACCCTCCATAGACTATCCAGCCTTCCTTGATGCTTGATAGCCAACCCAGTATGCAGGAAAGCTAAGTGGCACCCATCCCCTTCAGCAGGCAACCAGCTTTTCTGAGTGTCTGCTGTGGGGGATGTCAGCCAGCTTTCCCGGGCGCTAAATAGGCTATCCAGCATCTGGTAAAGGCGAGTGGCATTCATTCCTCAGAGCAGGCACTTTGACAGGCTGGGTGTCTTCTGTGGGGGGAGTTATCCAGCTTTCCCGGCGGCTGAATAGGCTATTCGGCATCCCGGAAAGCTGGATGATGTCCTATTTGTAGGGTTGGGATTTTGGGGGGGGGGGGTTCATACAGGTTTCCCTTTTGGACTACGATGGCTTTGCTGGACCAGTATTGCATCTTTTTCCCTTAATAAAATGGCCAAGTGGCTGTTGTCAGGAAGTTTTTTTTTAAATAATATTTTTTCCCAGTTTCTGTGTTATTTTTTCAATTTTTCAGTTTTAGTAATAGAGGCATCTAAAGACATTTCTCCATTCCCGTCAAGGGGCTTGGTGTCATCACCCAAAGCGTTTTTAAACCCCCCTTGTCTTTTTTACCCCGTCCCCAGTGCACCACGGGTACGGGGAAAAAAATTTTTAAAAAGGGATAAAAAAAAAACAAAAGATGTTTTTCCCCAATTTTTTAAACCCAGCAAAGGTAAAACCCGCGAAAGCTGATTTTTAGATAAAGAGGGAAGGTCCAGCCTGCAGAAAACCCAGAAGCAAAACTATTTTTAAAATTGTCCCCTTGTGACAGTAACCGGCCCCTTCCCCAGTCCCCCCTGGTGTTTTGGGGTACTCAGGAATAGCGACGGGGGTTGTGTCGCCTTTTTGTGAGAAAAACACAGCTGGGTGGCCCCAACCCCACATTTAATGCAAAAGCGTCTGTCAGCCCCCATTACTAACACTGGAAAAAAAATTTTTTTTTTAAAAAAACCCCAGAAACAAAAGAAAAACCAATTTATTTAAATAAGCTCTCCCTGGTCATTGCCCATTGTCAAAAAAAAAAGATGCCACTGGCCCAACATAGTCCAACAAATCTCATTGTTTTAGTATTAAACTCCACCCTGCACTTCTGAAGGTAGGCTGTGACTGTCACCGGGGGGTCATGAGGGGAGTACAGGCCATAGCTACATCACAAAGTCGGGGGAGTTGGTCTCTGTCCCCCCTCAGGCGTATTTGGCAGCCTAGGCCAACACAAAATGCGCCCTACCTAAACCATTACCCCTCGACACCCACCTATTCCCCCCCTACCCCCCCCCCCCCAATATATTCCCCTGACAGGGGTTTTGAACAGAATGGGAAAATAAGAAGGGCGGAAAAGTGAGGAGTCTAAGATTTTATGGGTTTAAATTTGGGAAACAGAGAGGGTGTCCGGAAAAGGGTTTCTGGGACCTGGAGGGTGGAAAAAGTGAAAGAGAATGATTCCTATCAGGAAGGTGAGATTGGAGTCCAAATTTTAACTGCACTGTAATACTTACAGGAAACTCAGAAAAGTGAGTACACCCCTAAATTTTGAAAAAATTGTAATATAACTTTTGAGAAAACAGTTAAAGGGGTTTTGCCAGATTCATTTAATATCCCTGCCTCCAGCCTTCAGTCTGGTGCTTAGAAGGGGGGTGTGTGGATTTGTTTGAATTGCATATCGTGCCCGCAGGAACATCACCAGCCTTTCCTCTCTTGTAAAAAAAAAGGTTTTTTAGGGAAAGCATTGTGAGTACTGAGAGGTAAAGCTTTGCCCCCACAAAGGGTCCCTATTTTAAAACCCTGCGGAACCCAAAAACCTGTGTTTTTTTTCTTTTTCATTGACTTTACCTCATTAGGTTTTTTTGGGGTTATTTATTTCCCACTGTTTGACTGATTATAAGGAGTACGAGGATGTGAGTAGAGGACAGCAGCACGGGGATTTGACACTCGTAGTTTTGAGAGGAAAGGATGTCTGAGCATGTTGAGAAAAGAGGAGCTCTCACTGGTCTGACCCGGAGAAAAGCTGTAAACCCATGGATCCAAAAGGAGAGCTAAAAAAAAAACGGTGCAGTTTTTAAATAATAATGAAGGGTAAAATTTTGTTATTTCTTTGCAAGCTTCCCATGTCAATTTTTTGGGCAAAACCCTTAAGATAGAAAACTGGAACAATGTAAAGTACCAGTGTACATTTTACAACAGGGGGAAAAAGGTGTCCCCAAAATAAAAATAACACCAGTCATCAATGTCTAAACCCTTCCCACCAGAAGTGAATATTTCTCTCGGGGCCCCTTCCCCCTATCTGGAACTCACTCCCCCAACATATCGACTCCCCCTACTTTTACCCGCTTCCAAAAACAAACATGAAAAAACCTTCTCTTTAGGATAGCCTACGAACCTAGAATAACCCCCCTGCACTACACCCTCCAAAACATGTCTGCCCCCCATCTTTTGTTTTTTTCCCCCTTCCTTGTAGTTGTAAGCCTTCACAGGAAGGGTTCTCTCTCCCTTGACCCGTTTTTAGTCACAGTTGTCACTTTTAAATTGTTTGCTTATGTTATGCTGTAACCCCTTTAAGTACAGCGTCCTGGAAACAAGGGCTATAAAAAATAATAAAAATAATAAGTGGGAAAAAGACAAATTTTTGCCCCAAATTTTCTATTTTTCCCCCTACGTTCATGAGATTCATTAGGTCTCAGATGTGAATAGGAGCAGGTGTGTTAAATTTGGTGTTTAGTTCTCACACCTCATGCTGGTCCAGGAATTTAACATGGGACCTAATTGCAAAAAACCTTTTAGGGTCTGAAAAAAAAATGGTTGCTTTACGCAATGATGGCCTAGGCTATAAGAAGATTTCAAAAACCCGAAATGGTGTGTACAGTGGCCAGGAACATACATGTGACCAAGAATTGATGCCTTGCCCGAGTCATATCTAGAGATAAGTGCGCCCATTGCTGCAGAGGTTAAAGGGTAGGGGTCAGCTGACTTAGAAAAGGTCCCGCCCCTGCATCAAAATTTGGGGCTGGCTGTTGCCCCGAATGAAGCCTCTTCTAAAAAAATAACAAGAAAGCCTGCGTTTGCTGAAGACAAGCAATAAGGACATTGATTCTGGAACCATGTGGGTCTGTGAGACCAAGATAAATTATTTGGTTCAGTGGTGCAAGTGTTTGGCAGCAACCAAGTGAGGAGTACAAAAACAAGTGTTCTTGGTACAGTCAAGCATGGGGGGGGGTGATGGTTTGGGGCTGCATGAGAGCTGCGGCTGAGGGGAGCTACAGTTCATTGAGGGAACATTAAAACAACATGTACTGTTACATCGAAGCAGAGCATGATTCTTCCCTCCGGAAAAAATGGCCACAAAACAGAAAAAAAAACTTTCCCCCAAAAACCCTCAAAAACCCCCCACTGCCCTTTCTAAGAAAAAGTGGGGAGGGGTGTGGGGGCTGGTCCGCATGCTGAGGGCGTGAGTTAGGAGTCCCAGGGGGAAAATTTTTGGCTCAAAACAAAACCTTTATTTGCCCCTCTAAGCCCCCCGGGTCGAGCAGTTTTTAAGCCCCCGACACTCAAACTGCTGCGAGGAGGACTTTGGGGTATCCCCGAACCCACAGCGCCTATCACCCACCAGAGAGGACAGGTTTTACGGTGCCATTTTCCAGCGAAACCCGAAGGAAAGCTTTTGGCTCTGTGTGACTCCCCTGACGGTATCACCGTGGCTCCCTGAGCTAAAAATCCGGTGCCCCGCAGCGGGGAGACAGCCTGGGATTCAGAAAACGCGGGGTGAAGGGAAAAGGTGAGCG
>JAODAL010029550.1:0-51423 GCA_025379985.1 Phyllomedusa bahiana | reverse complement strand
CTTTTCCCCTTTTTAAAATTTTTGGAGGGGGGGTTGGTACAGACAAAAAGAATACTTTCCCAAAATGAAAAGCTACTTACGAAAAGACAAAAGATTGGGGCCCTGCTCGCAAGGCTTAAAATCCTAATCGTAGGGGTCGAGGGAGTGCTGTAGCCCCCCCCGCATCCGGCCAGAGTTTTAGGCAAACCTTTTGGTGCAACCCAAAGGGTTATGAGGGCTCTCTAATTACTGAATTTTGGCCCGGGGTTGGGGGACTAAAGAGCAGCCCGGGGAAAATAAAGCTGAACTGCCCCCATAATATTCCCCCTTAGTGAAAAAAAAATGTTGTGCAATGCAGCAAATTTGCTTAACCCTTTTCTCATCATACCCCTTCATTTTTATACACAAAAGAAAGGAAAATAAAAGTACCCAATCACACTGTCCCCCTGGGGAACACTTATGTAATATGTACCCCAAAAAATTTTTTTTTTTGCATACCATACACCAAAATGACATCCTCACGCCCCCCAAGAAAAAAATCATTTTACAATGGCGGCCACAGAAATTTCCTTACTAACGCACCTTTAAAAATGAAATACATTGTACTAAAGAAAAAAATAAATTCTTTATACCCCAAAAATGTATGTTTCCCCAAACAAACCCCAAATAAACATTACTACTGTACCCCAGAATTACATTACACCTATCCCGGGTTTACATGACACACTGTACCCCAGAATTACCATTCCACCTTAAAAACCAGAAAAAAGACCATACTACAGCTCAAAGGCGGGATGAAAACTAACCCAGTAAAGAGGCAAACCTGACCCTTTTGCTATTGAAAAAGTAAACGGTGCAGGTTTGCGAGCACTGCTACATACCCCCCGATCAAAAAGCAGTGGCGAAAAGGGCTGTAACCACCTGAGCATTTCATTTCTAAGGGGGTTGTAAGGTAATTTTCTGTGGCCGCCATGTGTAAAAATATTAATTTTCGGGGGGTGCGTGGGTTCAGGTGAACCATTTTTGGGGTATAAAAATTTAAATTATTTCTTGAGTACAATGTGCTTTTCTTTTCTGGGGTGCAGTTAGTAATGAATTTCTGGGGGCCCCATGGTGTAATTGATTATTTTCTGGGGTGCATGAGTGATTTTCATTTTGGTGTAGGGTATGCAATAAAATACATTTTGGGCCAGTATTAAATAAGTGATTCCTGGGGGCCAGTGTGTTGGGTTTTTTTATTTTCCTTTTTCTTTGGTGTAAACAAATTTTGGGTATGTGAGACGGGTAATGAAATTTGGCATTCCCCACAACATTTTTTATTTTCATCTAGGGGGGAAATATTATGGTTGGGTGAAGGTGGTGAATGTCTGTCTTTGGGTTTTTTTTGTTTGTGCAATCTCCCCATGTATTATACTGTAGCTTTTCCCGCTACTGTGGAGCGGATCAATTTAATGTGCAGTCTAATTGTCCCCCCTATGGGGGGGGTAGGGGAACTGCTCACAATCCTGCCCTTTTTATCTTTCGAAAGTCATAGGGGCTTTGTTGCCTTTTTACGGGGTTTTCTTTTTTAGTCCCCTTTGAGTGTGATTTGGGGCCTTGTTTCTGTTTTTTTGGAATTAATGTCCCTTTTTTTTGTGTTTTTTTTTTTTAACATTCCCCAAGTTTTACTACATTACACCCCATACAATTTTTTACATTTCCCACTGGGCCCCCGAGATAAGTTTTTTCACCCCAACCCAGGATTTTTTCATTAACACTGTAAACCCGGCTCTTGAAAGGAACCCCGGATATTGTATATATATATAATACGTTTTGAACAAGACATTAAAAATAGGGTGATTCTGTGACGTTTTTTTGGCCGAGTGGGTCGTTTTTCTTGTTGGGAAATTTGGTGCTTGCAACCGAATTCCAACAACAAATGACCCAGAGTGCCCAGGCAGATTTTCCTCCCTCCCTTCCCTTTGTGTTTATGAAAAACCCGAAATAATTTTGTGTGGTGCTGACGTACTCTGAAAATACTCAAGTAAAATCAGGCCCTGTAAACAATGACACGATTTTACATGGGTATAATGTAAATCAGTTTCCGCCGGATGGACGCCGGTTCTGAGGTAATACAGCCGAATTGTCCCAGAATCAGATTTCATGTCTTTTTGCGAATTTACCCTTAAAGGTATATTCAACAGTGATAGCGGGGGATACTGTTCTTGGTATGTGGGGGGTTTTTGAAGTAGCCGCCGCCACCTTCTAAAAAAGCGCGGGCCGGCCCCTTCACTTTCAATTTTTTTTCCCGGGGCGTAAGTGCAGGGAAGACATGACATGGCTAGACCCAGGCGTACTTTTAAAACACATATACGTACTACCCCACCACATATACCCAAAACTAGCACCCCTTTCCCTCCCTTTCCGGTCTTTTTTGTAGTTGTTGGCTTCGGCAAAAAGGCTTTTTTTGATGAGGGTGAACTAGGGAAGTGGTTTAAAGGGAGGGAAATATACCCCCATATACAGAGTGTGCTGGACTGTGAGCATGTTTTGATTGGTTAAGCGTCCTTGTGACCCTGCTTTTCCAATCACACTGCTTCACTCTGCCCCCTGACACTTGAGGGGTGCTACCTACTTTTTTCCCCCCAAAAAAACACCGAAATATAGGGGGCAAGGATAACTTTTTCCTCCTCTGTGCTTTGCTCTCTCCTTTTTCCCTATTTCATGCTTCATATGGATTTTTTTTTTTTGAGGTGGCTACGAAGTGGGGGGGACTGTCCCACACCCAGAAAAAAGTGGGGGGACCAGTCCCCTCCATACCCCCCTAAAGTTACACCTATGGTCATCATAACACTAATCTGTAATCAAGATGGAGTGCTGGGGCTCCTGAGTCTCCCTCACCTAATTGCAGCAGGTCACCAGTTGGAAACATAAAGAGTGACATGTATGATTGGGGCTGCACCAAAAATATCTGCCATCTTTTCAGCCCGAATTCAGGCGCAGCCCCGTTCATAGATTTTTAAATCTCCTGCACACCACTCCCAGGTGCATTACATAATGCCAGCAGCGCTTTGTAATGTGCCTGATCTCGAGGGGTGTGTGGGAGGCGGGACGCACTAGGACAGCAGTAAAGCTACATATTTGTAGCTTTGCTATGGCAATTCTAGGAGCATTACAACTGGAACAGGTATACCACTTTTAAAGTGGTATACCTAATCCAGAAATGTTGTACTAGCGCTAAAATGCGCCTGATTTATGACCTGCTGTAGAGCAGGTTCATAAATCAAACGTATTCTATGCCTTTATTATGAACATGAAATTTGGCATTCACACGCAAAATTTCATGCATATCACCATTAGGTCTAAAGATATATGTCTCCCTCCCCGAATGATACACTTTATATAAATAAAAATATATAAAAAGCTATCGTGTCTCGAATCGTCACTATTTGACGTGCGCTCAGCCCGGACTCCTGGCGTACCTCTTGTGAAACCCCGGAGATGAAGACCGAGATGTTCTGTGAACTTCATACTTGAACGGCGGCTCGCCGCAACTGGAAACTTGAGTATCTTGCAATTAAATATACGCATATTGAATAACGCCGAAAGAAGGGCATATGTATGCTTTTTTAAAGAATATAGAATAAAATATATATGTTTTAATATATGCCGGACTACTAACTGACTTTGCTGTTTTGATCCCCTACCAACCATTAAGAGTTCTGGCTCCTACAGACCAGTAAGACGCTCCTAATCAACTCGTTACCTGCATTAAAGACAACTGTCTTAAATAATTACCTTTATAAAATCTCCTCTCCACAGACTCAATTAATCAGTCAGGCTCTAACCTCTATATCAACGGCAAGAAAAAATAACTTTCTAAGGATGTCAGGGACAAGAGCATAGACCTGGACAAAGCTGGAATGGGCTACAAAACCATAAGTAAGATGCTAGGTGAGAAGGAGACAACTGTTGGTGCAAGAAAATGGAAGAAATACAAAATGACTGTCAATCGACATCGATCTGGGGCACCATGCAAAATCTCACCTCATAGGGTTTCCTTGATCATGAGGAAGGTGAGAGATCAGCCTAAAACTACACAGGGGGAACTTGTTAATGATCTCAAGAAAGCTGATACCACAGTCACCAAGAACACCATTGGTAATACATTACGCCATAATGGTTTAAAATCCTGCAATGCCCCCGGCTCAAGAAGGCACAAGTGCAGGTTCATCTGTGGTTTGCAAAATGAACACCTGGATGATTCTGTGAGCGATTGGGAGAAGGATTTGTGGTCAGATGAGACAAAAATTTAGCTTTTTGGCATTATCTCAACTCGCTGTGTTTGGAGGAAGAGAAATGCTGCCTATGACCCAAAGAACACCGTCCTCACTGTCAAGCATGTAGATGGAAACATTATGTTTTGTGGGTGTTTCTCTGCTCAGGGCACAGGACTACTTCACCGCACCAATGGGAGAATGGTTGGAACCATGTACTGTAAAATCCTGAGTGACAACCTACTTCCCTCCACCAGGACATTAAAAATGAGTTGTGGCTGGGTCAACAATACAATGATCCAAAACATACAGTCAAGACAACAAAGGAGTGGCTAAAAAAAAAAAGCATATTAAGGTCATGGAGTGGCCTAGCCAGTCTCCAGACCTCAATCCCATAGAAAACTTACGGAGGGAGTTGAAGCTCCGAGTTGCCAAGCGACAGTCTCAAAATTGTAATGATTTAGAGATGATCTGCAAAGAGGAGTGGACCAAAATTCCTCCTGACATGTGCGCAAACCTCATCATCAACTGCAAAAAAAGTCTGACAGCTGTGCTTACCAACAAGGGTTTTGCCACCAAGTAATAATTCTTGTTTGCTAGAGGGATGAAATACTCATTTCTCACTGCAAAATGCAAATAAATTTATGTGATTTTATGGATTTTATTTTGGATATTCTATCTCTTAATAATAATAATAATAATAATAATAATAATAATCTTTATTTATATAGCGCCAACATATTCCGTAGCACTTTACAATTTGGAGGGTGTGGGTACAGACAAAAATACATACATTGCACAATGAAAAGCTACTTATAGATGAGACACAAGGTGTGAGGGCCCTGCTCGCAAGAGCTTACAATCTATTAGGGTGTACCAGGTCTTCAGCACAGAGGTCAGTGACCGGAGCCTGAGCTCCAGTGGATGGTGTCAAACAGGCGTTTTGGGTTGTTGTGTAAGGTTGAGATGAGAGAGGTAAAATATTTTTGTTTGGCACAGTGAAGGGCAGTGTGGTAAGTCCTGAGCATAAATTTGTAGTGGAGAAAGTCTGCAGGTAGCTTTGACTTTCTCCACAGACGCTCAGCACACCTGGAGCATCGCTGCCGAAAACGAGTCTGAGGCGTGTGCCAAGGTTGCTGGCGTCTGACTCTGGTGGTGCGGTGTGTGAGTGGTGCTAATATGTCTAGTGTGGTAGAGAGAGTTTCATTGTAACGTTTAACAGCCAGGTCAGGACAGGAGACAGAGGAGATTGGGGGCAGTCAGGACTGTATGGTGTCTGTGAGTTCCTGGGTGTTAATGAATCGGATATTTCTGAATGGGTGACGAGCAGGTATGTCCAGAGATGGGTGAGAATTAATAATAGTGAAGGAAATAAGGTTGTGATCAGAAAGAGTATAAGGAGAATTAGTAAAGTTAAAGATTGAGTAACGTTTACAGAAAACTAGATCAGGAGAGTTCCCATCCTTGTGGGTGGGAGAGTCTGTAAACTGAGATAGGCCGAGGGAAGAGGTTAGTGAAAGAAACTGAGAGGCAGAGGGAGACATGGTGTCATCAGTGGGGATCTTAAAATCACCCATACACATCACACTCTACCCTTAAAATTATAGACTGTTCATGTCTTTGTCAGTGGGCAAACTTATACAATCAGCAAAGGATCAAATAATTATTTCCTTCATTGTGGGCCACAGGCCAGAAGTGAGCCGTGGCTTCACAAGTGAATGGTGGAGAACTTTATTTGATTCTTAAGGATGTAGATAAAGTTGAAAGTGGCACGTCCAGTAGTAACAATGCCTCTGACTAGAAAAATAAAAACTTAAAGGTTTGATTGTATTAAGGCAGGAGCAATGTAGAAGTATAGGTCTTATTAGGAAGAACAGAATTAATGACAATAAAGGTAATAAACTGAAAATAGAAATGCCTCAATATAACTTATCTATTATGGAAGTGTGAATGCAAGGAGTCGTATGTTTGTGCCACTAGACTGTGTTAAGCAGGGAAAGCGTCCTTTCCTTCTATTTATTTTGGATTGAAGACCTAGAGAAAAACTTGGTTGGGAGTGGGGGGACCTTCATTTCCACTCCAGATATTGAGATAATCAGGCTCATTAGGGGAAAAGCTTTTCATAAAATGTAAATTATTTGGAGCGAGTTTCCAACATGGGGGAAAAAGGTGTTTCTAGCCTATGGAAGTCTATACCAGGGAATTACTGATATGAATGTTATTTCTGGTGCTGGACAGTATGTTTAGATCAAAGTCAATGAGGAATACCGATGTTAGAAGCTAGAGGGCCAAGGTTTTCAGTGGTAACAATGGTTTAAAATGTACCTTAACCTATTTTATATGGTGTATTGGTGTTTGAATTGTTTTGAAGTGCCAAAATCTGTCTAAATCAGGAGACAGTAATCCCTAATGGACCCACTATCTCTGTATTTGTTAGCAATTCACATCACAACATTAAAACTATCGGGGAGTCAACATAGAGGCCTGTATGTATAAGAAGTGTTGATCTTGTTATCTAACACATCTCCTTAAATGTAAATATAAATGATATAAACACACTGAAACACAAATGCACAGTTTTAGATGCGTTGTTAATATGTGTTCTACCAAATAAACTGAACTATTTTATATTTTATTCAGCATTGTCTGGAATAATGTACAGCGAATGCACCTCAGGCTGAATTGACTTTGCTTTTAAATTCTGATTGATGTCTAAAAGTCCAATATTTTATTATCTTTCTGTATACAATCATATTTGATTTTATTTTCATTCGGTTTCTCAGCGTATTGTAAGCTACTCGATTTAATGACATTTTCTAGTATAAATTATACATATCGAAAATATGACAGTTCTCTGTCTTTAATAAAATGGAAATTGGTACAGTATGTTTGAAGAAGAATACAAAATTAATGAAGACACTGTCTTATATTTATTCTTTTGTATCAGTTGTGGTAAATCAGAAAGTCATGTTCCAGAATACAATCTATGGATTGTGAAGTATAGCATTTCAGTCATTGAGAGATGGTTTTTCCTCAAGTTTCAGAATATATTATATGAATTCAAAAGTATTTTGAACTTAGTATTGTTGGCGGAAATTTATAATCATAGACCTATAATTATCTCATTCTAAATTCAATCCATCTACTGATGACAGACACATAAAAACTCAGACATACAGAAAGGAGAGGAAAGTAATATGTGAATTTCAAATTATGTTTTAAACGCTAATTGTATTAAACCAAAAAGTCATTAAAATACGAGATCCGTAATATTACATTGTCATTGTTATAACTGTGGTTGTAATATTGTCATTTTATACATCCACTGTCTGGATTAAAAAACTGCACAGATTACACTGCATGTTTATTAGGATGTATCTGAAGACATCAGTCTATTTTGTCTCTTCCTGAAGAAGGTATATGTGCACATTTCATTGAACCAATCCAGTTTAATAAGTGAGGGATGAAGAAAGTGGTACATTTCCAGCCACAAAACTTTCTACTTTTCCCAAAGACTAACTTTAATCCAGACATGAACACTACTAGTTAAAGGGTTTGCCCAAATCTTAATTAATCTTTTGAGATTTGTGCTGTATGTAGTCTGTTTCCCTTTGCTTCAAAAAACGAAAAGCATGTTGTGATTTGCCTATCCATCCTCCTTCTAACCTTAGCCTTAGTACACACATCATTTTTATCCCTCATTTTGGTGTGGGGTGTAGTGTCAAAGGCTGGATTTAACAACATTTTCAAAGCTTCAAAGGCTGCCCTGATAAAAGTACACTGCTTTTGTCACCTGATCTCCCGGGCTCAACACAATGCTGTTTGTTGTATTTTGAGACACACAGAACTTTTGAGCTCCCTGCCAGCAAAGAGCTGATGTAGAACATCAGAAATCCACAGAAAATGTAATAAAAAGTGAAATAGTGCCTACATTTGGGAAAAACAATATTTAAAAAATAACATTTTCTACTGGAAAAACCCTAGGTAATGTGGTATTCATCCTAAATGGATGTTAAAAAAACAGGAGCAACTTGCAATATTTAAACATATTGTTGCTTTGTGACTTTAAGTGTAGAATCTAATTAGCCATCTGGTTTCCAGCATAATTTTTAACAAGAGGGCTTAGACAACATGCTGTGCATAGCCTGCAGAAATGATACCAGAAGGAGATGTCTACTGCAGGAGCAGGTTAGGCAGTCAGCATCTACTGCTTTTCTTTATATTTCCTCCGGTGTGTTTGCTTGGCTTCTGTATGGTGGCTATGTAGAAACTGCTCTCTGTTGCCGCCAGCTGCTGAAGGCACATGCATGTGCTATTTCAAATTTTAAGGGGTATTCCAATCTTACAAAGTGATAGCATTTTAGCTAGGACCCCTAATGATCTTGTAAATGTGGGGCCACAGTGCTCGTCTACCACTGCCTCACCTTCACTATTTTTCACTGAATTGCTCTGCCCTTTACCATCTGCTATGCAGGAAACTGCAGTATGATCCTATTTGGAGAGGTTTTGCCACAAAACAAAATCCCTTTCTGAGGCCAGCTGGCAGCTCTCTTCCCATTCATTTCTATAGTAGTTACGCATATAGCCGAATATATTTGGAACTGCGATTGAAAAGAACGAGTAGAACTGCACAAGCGTGGCCACCTCCCTGTTCCGTAAGGCCAGCTCATAGCAAGGGATTTTGCTTTGTGGTAAAACCCATTTAAGTGAATGAGGCAAGCTTGAAAACCCAGTTGCCATGAGCGTCGCTATTCAGGGAAAAACATGAAAGGGTTGTGTTAGGGATGGTCAGGGTCGCACACAAGACACGGACAAGTGGGGCCCTGACACTGATCCCAGGCCGGTCCCAACCAGAAGACTCAAGGCTACACTGAGCAGAGTGCAAAGACAGAGACAAACAAACAAAGAACACAAAAGCCGTAGTCGGATGGTCCGAGTCAGTAACAGGGCGGGCAGCGCGGTACAAAGTCGTGAGGCAAAGGGAGAAACCAGAAACAAAGCAGAGATCAGTAGCACAGAGAAACAACAGTAGGACAGGCTAACTATAAAGGCAAGCAGTATAGCAGGCACTGAGAAGAGGAAGTAGTGGCTATATATAGGATCAAGGTGGAAGTAGAGGAGCTAGGATAGGTGACAGAACCTGTCAATCAGAGAGCTGATTAATCCCTATGAGCACTGGAGGATTTCTGGCCAAGGTGTCGACCAGAAATCAATCAAGTTACAGGGCTACAGGGAAGTGTTCACACGAAGGAGGCAAGTCCGCAGTTATGATCGCCGTGGCCGTGGCCAGCGACCAGGGCCAAATGGCACGGACGTGACAGGTTGTAGCACTAAAAGCAGAACTGCAGTCCATTCAATCAGGATCATTCCTGCATCTTAAGGATTCAGTCTCTTTGGACAGCATACCAATGCAATATACTCTATGTTGGCATAATTTTAAAAACATTTTTATGACATTAGGGGGGTTAGTAATTTAGTAGTAATTTTTCAACAAAATTTGCAACATAGATTTTTGTAGGGACCAGTTCAGTTCTGACATGGCTTTGAAGGGCCTGTATGTTAGATACCCCTATAAATGACTCCATCTAAGAAGAAACTAAACCCCTTAAAAAATTCAAAACAGCAAAGAGGAAGTTAATTAACCCAGTAGGTGTTTCACAGAAATTAAAACAAAGTGGAGGTGAAATTTCCAAATTTGACTTTTCTCGCAGATTTTAAATTTTTATCCATTATTCATTAGAACACGGTAGATAACAACAGGGAACTACAACTCAACATCGATTCTCCCAATAATACAGTTTTTAGAGATATCCCATATATGGCCCTAGTGCAGTATTTGACTCAGCCATGAGCCTCACAGTAGGATGAGCACCTACTGGATTTTCATGTCTCATTTTCATTACAATTTTCTTTAGGGGCCATTACAGGTTTGCAGACACCCTACGGTGCTAAAAATTAATAAACACCCCTAAAAAGACCCCATGTTGGAAACTACACCCCTTAAGGAATATATCCAGAGGTGCAGTGAGTCTTGTCTCTCATAATTTTTTTTAGCATTAACTGTGAAAATGAAAAATATATTTTTTTCCAAAAATCTGCAATTTTAGCTGAAAGTGTTTCATTTTTGCAAGGAATCCTGGAAAAAAAAGCACTCAAAAATATGTTACACATTTTCTTCCAAGTTCGGAAACACCCTACTCTGGGTGCAGGGGCATAGCTAGAGACTCATGGATCCTGATGCAAAACCAGCTTGGGGACCCCTTACTCACAGACACCGTCTGTGGACCAATACTTTACAACAACAAAAGACCAAGGTCAAAATCAGAGTAAAGAACAAACTCAAAATAGCAGCAAGAATGACAAACAGATACAGGGTGGACATTAATTTTTTGAGATGCTAAAATGGCTGGCTGAAATAATAATGGAAAATCTTTTAAAAAAAAGTAGATTGCAGTTCAGCAGAACAATATTTGGTATTGGCTCATTCATTTTTTTCCTTCTTCATGACAGTCTTTGAAATAAGTCTCTACAATAGTCAAACAAATATTCCTACGTGTATAGTTCTAGATGGCAAAAAAATATTAAACAATGTTTAGACACATAGAACATGTCAAAGTAACATCCACATGTATACCTGTGGTCACGGTTTCCAAGTAGCTCATTGACAAGTGCATCACACTATCTAATATGGGCATTCTTGCATTGTGCATTCTTGTGCCATCTCTTCCCCATTAGGGTGAGGCACTACGTAGTGTTTAGAGATTGCTCCAGTAAAATTTAAAGATATTGTAATGGGCTCATGGGAAAAAAATGGTCCTCTGCAGCACCACCTATTGGTAGAGCGAGCAAGGCATATTAGCCTCCACATACCTACATGGTGCTGCATCCTAATGATAAACATTACACCTTATGAGCTATGTCTACTTCTTCTAACACAACCAGCTGGTATTCTATGCTGCACTGTGAAAGGGCAAACAATCTGAAATAGCTGTCTGAAAATACATTAACTGGCATGGTATTTGTGTTTTAATCCTAGGGGTAATATCATATTAATTTATTATATTATATATTATATAATTTATATATATATAATATATATATATTATATATATATATATATATATATATATATATTTATATATATATATATATATATATTATAATATTATATATATATATATATAATATATATATATTATATAATATATGTAATTATAATTTTGGGGCTCAGAGGTTGACGAGGACCTACTCCAGTATAAGAACATTGTTCTTTTTTGTAGAGAACAAGTAGTTGGTGGGTTTCTGCTATATAGCAATAATATTTAGGCTTCCTGATGCATGGTGCTATTATTTCTACCTCGAATTATTGCTACTTGTGCTCATATTTCAGTTAGTTGTAATTGGTGAATGGGAACCCATCTCATTTTGCTATGGTGATTTATGAATTCTTCCAGAATTTTGAGAATGGGGTGTGTGATGTTTATGAAAATATCATATATTTCTGTTAATCTTCTTAAAATCAAATTATTGAAACTTTTAGCATAACACATATCGATATCTGTTGTCATCTCTGTGTTTTTAGAATTGTAGTAATTACAAAGTGTTTCATTACAAAGGCGTAAATCATCCTCTTTTTAGCTGATCAGGATGTCAATCAAATTAAGTCAATAAAAAGTGCTGAGAACATGGCGTTCATATCCTATCCCTAAAAGAAACTGAAATAATCTCAACTAAATGTACGTCGGTTATTTAATATATGGTAAGCTATCTTGAAAACAGAGCTTTCCAATCTGTCATGTGTGGACAGCCGGACAGTGAAAGAGGCAAGTGTTTCTAGGCATATTGCTACTAATTATATTTATTGCAAAATGAAAGGCAATAAAGTACTGCAAAAATGGCAAGCACAATAAATACACTACATATACAATAAATAATTGCAACAAATAAGTGCATTACTTTTGAGTAGAAATATAGCTCGATAGTATTCTAATATTCTTATATACTCTTCTGTAAATATATATCTATGAATGGATTTGGCCGAGTGCTTCATAATTGTATGCCCCATGTGAATGATAACCCTGAGCGCTATTTAATAATTATTAGTAAAATGCATATTTTAAATATTGCTTTTCATCATTTTTTCTTGTCCTTGATAATAATTTATCTTTAATTAGTATTCTTTATATTAATCACACAGACCTCTTCCTTCAAGCAGTTTAATGCTTATTTTTGCAGCAATCCAGGTATTGCAGAAGAAAAGACCAAACTTTTCACAGTTGCTGTTATATTGGTAACACTGGCACTTTTCACAGGCTTATTCAGCACTGAGTGGGCTGAGGAGGGGGCTGATAATGGTGGTAGTAGATCCCTATTGGGGTAAACCCTGTAAGATATCCAAACTGACGGTGTTTGTGGTGCCCTGCATATTGTGGGGCACAGAGAAGGCCAGATACTTGAGTAACAACTGCAAAAGGCACAACTTTTACTGTAGGCATATTCTTCCAAACTGAAGGCAAGGTCTGTATAAATTCTGATTACATGAGTTGGCTGGTAATTCACAAACTGTAGTGTAATGGGGTATTGGAAACTATTAAACTTCTCTCTAGCCTAGCTTGTGTCACTAGTCCCATGTCCTGGGGTGAATGCTACATTTCTGGGACATATTTTCTAAAGAACAAACCCTACAGAGTTTCATCCGGTTAGAATATAGGACAGTTTACAGACCTCAGATTACATGTTCCCTCCAAACTCTTGTAGCTGCTACATGGAGACGTAAGTAGCCTGGACACAGTTCCTTTCAAACCAGGTGATCCAAAACAGCAGCAAATAAAAATTGCTGGGCAGTGTAAGAGTTACATAGTTACATATTTTGTAAGGCCAAAAAAGACAGATGTCCATCCACTTCAGTCTAACCTGTTTAGGTCTAAAACTCACTTTTTTGCCATTAGGTTGCTATGGACAAAAGAGTGAGTTTTTAGACGTTTAACCTAAGCAGTTACAGAACATGTGGCCCTAAGTGTTGATCCAGACAAAGGCAAAAGCCAATTGTCCTCACTTTAGAGAAAATATTCCCAACTCCAATCTGGCAATCAGAATAAATCCCTTGATCAATGACCCTTCTCCAGAATCCTAGTCACTATAACTTATTATATTATTGCACTCTTGAAATGCATCCAGACACTTTTTTACTCTGTTAGTGAATTCACCATGACAAGTTCCTCTAGCAGATAGTTCCACAGTCTTGCTACTCTTACAGTAAGGAATCCTTTTCTCAGGCTATGTAGAAACCTTCTTTTCTCAAGACGTAGAGGATACAGATACAGTCCTGGGTATTAAATAGATTCTTGGGAGAGAATTCGTATAAAGACCATTCACCCCCAAAAGCCGTCTTTTCACTAAATTGAACACCCTAATTTTGCTAATCTTTCTGGGTATTGTTGTCCACCCAGTCCTCTAATTATTTTTGTTGCCTGCCTTTGAACCTGTTCAAGCTCTATTATACCTCTATTGTGTAATTGTGTCCAAAACTGTACACAATATTCTGTGTGTGGTCTGACCAGTGATTTTTATAATGGAAGAATAATGTTCTCATTATGTGTATCAATGCCCCTTTTAATACACCGCATGTTCCCATTTGCCATGGCAGCTGCTGTCTGACACTGGCTGCTACAATTAAGTTTCCTGTCCGCTTAGATCCCCAAGTCCTTCTCTATGTCACTTTTATCCAGGGTTTTTCTGTTTAACAAGTAATTATGTAATGGATATTTCTTCCCCAAGTGCATAACCTTACATTTATCTGTGTTAAACCTCATCTGCCACTTAACTGCCCAGGCATCACTTTTTCACTCCTTTTTGAATATGGGCATCACATTTGCTATGTGCCAATCCTCTGGGACATACTTCTTTACTATACAGTCCATAAATATTAAGAATAGGGACCTGTCTATCACATTACTTAATTCACTTAAGGCCCGGGGATGTATACCATCAGGACCTGGTGATTTGTTTATTTTATGTTCTTAACAGGATCTCGCACTTCCTTTAAGACAGAGAAACAATTAAGGTGGAGTTTACCTTATCTTTATGCCCATTAACAGGAAGGTCATTTTTCTCGGTAAATACTGTGGAGAAAAAATTATTCAGTAGATTTGCTTTCGCTTCATTGCCCTCTGCAATACCTCCCTCACTACTTTACAGGGGACGAACATTTTCATTTTTGATCTTTCTACTATTTACTGTATATAGTTAAAAAAAATATTTGGGGATTAGTTTTACTCTACTTGGCAATCTGTCTTTCTGTCTCCAGCTTTGCTGTCTTTATAATTATTTTACACAATTTAATTTTTTTCCATATAGTTTTTTAGTGCCTCTTCACTTCCACTCTTTTTAAGGATCTTAAAAGCTTTCTTTTTGTTATTTATTGCCTCCCTTACATCTTTGTTGATCCTCATTGTTTTTTTCCTGTTTCTAATCACTTTATTTCCATACAGTATGTACCTCTCATAGTGGATGCTTAAGATTTTTTTAAAGATCTTGCTTTTAATTATTTGTCTTTATTTTAAATACCATGTCACCAAGTTAATGCAGTTTAATGCCTATCTACTAAGCAATTTAAAATTCAGCCTTTCTGAAATTCAGTGGTTTTTTGCTCCTGACAAAATATTTTATTGAAGATGTAAACGAGTGTGGATTCGCTGGACCCACCGCAAGCAATGAAGTAAAGCCATGCCAGGGAAGCGTAGTCCAAGTATCCCCTGGTATTCACCCAGAGCCACCAAAAGCTGATGGACTTGCTGCGGCTTGAGGCTACCAGTAGCTACCCCCATAACGTGACTTGCTTGCGATGTGCGGCCGGGTAATTGCGTGTACAGAATTCGTAATCCAAAGCCGTGTCGGGGACAGGAGGAGGTCAGGACAGGCGGAAAGGGGTTTCGTGTCAGTGACGGCAACGGTCGGGCGGGGCGGCAAAAGGCAATCAGGAAACATGCGGAAGGGCTGTAACAGTAAATCAATATGGAACCCCAAACCCTCCAAGACTCACTAACGCCAACCAACAATTGGCGAGAGTGCAGGGGGGTGATTTATATGGGAAACACGGCCGACAAAAATTCCCGGGGCCGCTGGCCCTTTAAACCCAGACCATCCGTCGCCCGAGCGCTCAAAAGCGTGGGGCGGGCGGCGGCTGGGACAGGCAGGAATCACAGGAGCGTGGATGGGTAAGTTAACAAGTGCGGGGGCCTGGGCAGCAAAGGGCTGGTAGCGGGTGGCCGCGGCACCCGTGCCAGACCACATGCGGGCAGGGGGGCGGCCGCGGGGGGCGACGGCACCCGCGCCAGCCCCCATGACAAAGGATAATTGGAAATTTAATGGTCACTTGTTCCCAAGTGCCTCCCAAGCTGAACCTTTTTTTTGGCCCGTCGGGGCCTATTGTAAATTTAACCCCAATGGTCCTTTCCTCTACTCACTCGTCTCCGCACCAGGTGGGAAAAGGTAATTGTCTTCGTTATGAAAAAAAAACCTGTTTCCTTTATGAGAGCCAGAGGTTTCAGTTTCCCAATTTATATTTGGGTAGTTGAAGTTGCCCATAATAACAACCTCATTGTAACAACCTCATTGTGATTAGTTGCCTTATCTATTTGTTTGAGGAGTACATCTTCTATGGGTTCTGTTATATTTAGTGGTCTATAGCAGAGCACTAATAGAATATTGTATATTTACCAACAATGACTTCAAATGCTCATTTCATGTATCTAAATTTTTCCATAGTGTTGGTTTAGACAGGATCTCACATAAAAACATACACCTCCTCCTTTCCCATTTTAACAGTCTTTTCTAAACAAACCCTATAAGTTAGCCCAATAACCCTGTAATTTAACCACCCAGTCATAGGCCTCATCCAGCCATGTGTAAGTTATGACTACTATGTCATATTTTTCTTCGGAAATTAAAAATTGCAGTTATTATTTTTTTTTGGAGACTCTGGCAGTGTTCAACTTGCAATTTGAGTCTTTTTTTTTTTTTTTTTTTTTTTTTTTTTTTTTTTTTTTTTTTTTTTTTTTGGTTTTTTTTATCCCAATTTATTAATATTTTTCCCCAACTTTTTTTCCCCCTTTTATTTTCTTTACACTATATGTGAAAATTTGCCCTGCCCCCCCCCCCCCCCCGTCCTTAGTTTAAATACACCTCCAACTTTCTGGCCATTTTGTCCCCCAATATAGCTGAACCATCCCTATTTAGGTGTATGCCAACACTAGCATAGAGTCTGTAGCCTGGACAGAAATCAGGCTAGTTCTCCAAAAACGCAAAACCCCCTTTTTCCACACCCTTTACACTGACTAGCCGTGGGGACTGGGAAATATTTCTAAAATACAGTTTGGGGGGCCCTTTCCTTAAGCTTTTAGCCTAGGTCCGGAAATCATTTTTTTAAAGGGCATTGACCTACCCTAATTTGTAAATTGGGGCCAATAGCACCTGGCAGTGACTCTCACCCGCCCACCCAATTTAAACCGTCTCCCAATCTGCATATTCAGGGCCCCAGAAATAAATGCTATTCAAGATCCAGTCTTTGTGAAAGAAACTCTGTCTGTTACTTTAAAATAAGTCCCCGTTATCAACCTTTAGTTTGCCCCTGCACTCCTATTATCCACTTTACTGGGGCATACAGGGAAGGTATCTTTCTGCAGCACCACTCTTCCTGAACTGACATGCTCCTCATTTGCCAATTTGGCAAATTTGTTGGTTTGTTCCAGATCAGGACTAGCCTCCCTGACACTTTTCCATGCTTTCTGCCAGTGACTCAGCTAGCTGCCTCATTTCCTTGCACCTCCATGCTGTCATCCTCCCCTGCACTACCCAAAGGGTGCTTTTCTCATAGCAGCAAAAGAAATTTTGTTCAATAGTGTTTTATTTAACACTATTTTCAGCGGCCTTTTCCTTCCCCTTTTTGGGTCCAAAACCAAAATTTAAAAAACGTAAAATTTCGGGTGCGGGGTCTCATTGGCTGCTAAAATCACATGACCATGTTATGTACATTTCACTGTATTGCCTTGTGAACAGCATTTTCAGCTCACTCTCTATACTGTACAGACTGCTGTTAGTTAGATAGCATTTTCCTCTCCATAGACATCAATAATTAGGGAGTTTGATATTGCTGGCTGCATCTTTCCCACACCCAGAAACTGTTATTTGGTGACATTTGCAGGCTCACATAACGCCTACCTTGCTTGGATTTGCTAACTCATTCTCAGTGCCCAAAAGTTCTGTTTTTGCAGTTTTGGGAGTTCAGTAATTGTATAAAACACCGTCTCCAAATCTCCTATGTGTCAAAGGGGCCTTTGGGCCCCCTCAGGAGGCAGGGCCCCGTAGCAGCTGCTACCACTGCACCTCCTATAGCTATGCCACTGCTTGCAAGCTGTCCTCATCTTTTCAGTTAGCTATTGAAGGGAATTAAGTATTTTAGAGCCAAATTTTCTTCACTAAATTATTTCACTCATTCAGTTTACTGCTATGGATGGTATTTACAGCCTCTCCTCACCTGTGTAGGTATAAAAATTAACCAGAACATCTTCTCCCATTGAGGGGTTCGAGTTCTAGTTTGAATAGAACCTCGAACTGAACACACTAAAGTTCGAGGTTTTAATCGAACTAGAACATTTTACTGCTCGCTCATCTCTACTGTTCAAGGATTGAATACATTACACAGGATGTGTTCTGGACATAAATCATGGAGCACATGGGATATTACAAATATCAGAGAACCAAGACATACAGATAATCTAGTACAATATATCAATGCAATATATAATATATAATACAATACTATAAATGTTTCCCGAATCTAAAGTCCATCACTCTTAAGTCTCTCAAAAACACACTTTAGACACAACACACTCGCAAGCCCACACACTCACTCATATAATTCAGTTTTAAACATTGCCACAGCTTTCCTACAGTAGCTGCTACAAATGAATCGCCTGGAATTAATCTTTCATAAATGGGATTCAGTCGGTTGATCTTAGATAGAACTATTTGGCTGTGCTTGTACAGCTGCACAGTGCTCTCATCTTGTTGAAGACGCTCAGGCATGTATGGAGCTTTATAAGCTCCATATGATTAATGCACAGTGAGAATTAATAGCTAAACTATCAGTACTCAGCTGCTTGTTACAGTCTGGATAGTGCTGTAACCTAGAGGAATGAATAACTGACTGGACCCGAATTACAGAGAATTAACCCTCTACATTTCCCTAAACCATCAGATATTTTCAAATAAACCCCCCTCTTTGCCTGATACTACCAGGGATACTGTCATTCATATCTGTCCTCACCAAGACCACCTGGGATTTTGACATTACCCCTTTCTCCTTCCCAAACAACTGTTGATACTGCATCTACTTTTTCTTTACCTTAGTCTATCAAGAATACAGTCAAAGAAAACAGAAAAGCAGACATTAATCCTTTTCACTATGCTAGATATCCTGGGATGGTGCCATTAACCTTTTCACTGCCCTACTCCATCAAACCCTTTAATTTTCCTAAACAATCCAAGATGCTGATAATACCTACCTTCTCTTCCCTAGACCACGAAGGGTAGAAGTAAAACACCTTACTGCTCTAGATTGCCATAGCTGGAGACAATATCTTGTTCTTTGTCTTAGATCCCTGCGATGTTACCGTAAAACAATTAAGGGCCACATGTATGAACCTGTTTTGGTCTAAAACTCACATAAGGACCTGATTATACAGCCAGAAAACTACCACAAATTACCATCACATAGTGACTGAATAATATCCCAAACTTAAACTTAAAGTTCTCAGTCTATAAAGCGCTAAAACTTAACTTTTATTACGTACAACACAACACACTTTTTAAAAACATGATTTCTAACCTCTCAATTTGTCTCATAAATGTATCCCTTTCTAATTGTGAAAGAATAACTCCTTTTCTATTATCAAATCTGGTGGAACACCACCTATTATATCAGCAGGGAAACTCTATATATACAGTGATTTGCTAACTGCAAAAAGGATCCAAAACATCTTACTTGGGCAATCATCCCTAATCTGATGGGCATGAAGCATATATGGTTTCCTTGTAAAACCCTCTGCAGCAGGTAGCACGGTGAAAAGAGGTGGAAAATCACAAATTATATTTTGGGGCATCTGTGTGAAAAAGCTAGGGGAAAGAAAGAGCGATTTGGATATGGTTTTATTGCAGGAAGAGGCAAAATGGATATATAAACTCAATACATTAAACCCCAAAGGCCTAAATGAAGGCTTTTCATTTTCAGCATTTATTTTATCCTCCCTATATAACTTTTGAGGAAAAATAATATATGTGATAAAATACGGTCAGTGGTATAAGAATAGGTAAAGATATGACTATAAAAGCACCAGAGTTCACATACGAGGTTAGAAATCAGGTTTTTAAAAAGTGTGTTATAGAGGTTAAGTGTTGTACATAATAAAAGTTAAGTTTTAGTGCTTTATAGACTGAAAACTGATAGAGTTTAAGTTTTTCTATAGCAAAATAGTAAATATAGTTATTAAAAGTCACTCTTTGTTCTCTTACTAGATTCCCATATTTTTGAGACTACTTGAATAATACCCCTACACTATTCCTGAATAAAGATCAGTATACAAAGACCAATATTACTGCCACATAGTGGTAGGTATCAGTGTACACAGGTGCTCTACAGACCAGGGGCATTGTTAGGGTCCTAAAACATCCGGGGCCCGGGCCCTTTGTGTTTTGCTCAGTAGGGCAGGGTTCACACGGCATTTTTCACGCCCCATTGTGAACTGCGGCATGATGTATTTTTACAGAGAAAAACCTTCTGCTCCTATCACTAATTTTCAGCATATTCCAAATAGAGTGACCCTATATCTATATACCTGCCTCAGCAGTCACTGCACACTGAAAATCACCAATGACAAAGTTACATTTTCAAAACCCCTCACCTCCGTATGACAATACCCCTACACAGTCACCAAAACATACACCTACACATGGAGCCAATCTACCAGACAAATGATTGTTACTAAAACACTCCTACAAAACCAAGACCCCAAACTATTACTACAAAGGACCAAATAATCCTGCCAGACCCTTACCGAACGCGACCACCACATGTGACTATCAGTGTACACAGGCTCTGATTTAATATACCACCGCCATACAGGGACCATATAGTGGTAGATACTAGTTGTATGTAGACGCTCTGCAGACATATAAGTGATTACACTGCAGTTACATTTAGTGGCTCACCGGAGACGTCTTTTCTGATCAGCGTCGTTCACTTTCCCTTTTCTTCTCCATCCGGTTCACACCTTCATGCTGACTTCTCTCGGCCAATACTCGTCCCTGCAGATTTGGACACAAATATCTTAGAATCCTCACATTTCCAGCAACTCCTTAATTATAGGTATAGAAGTCCCCTCACTTAGGTAGGTGTATAGGTCCCCTCAATTAGGCAGGTATATAAATATAGGGTCACTTAGGCAGGTATATAAATATAGGGTCACTTTGGCAGGTATATAGATATAGGGTCAATGTCAGGCAGGTATATAGATATAGGGTCACTCTCAGGCAGGTATATAAATATAGGGCCACTCTCAAGCAGGTATATAGATATAGGGGCACTGAGGCAGGTATATAGGGGCACTGAGGCAGGTATTTGGGGCCACAGGCAGTATAGGGGGCCATAGGCAGGTATAGGTGGCCACAGGCAGTATATGGGGCCACAGGCAGTATATGGGGCCACAGGCAGGTATAGGGGGCCACATGCAGTATATGGGGCCACAGGCAGTATATAGGGGCCACAGGCAGTAAATAGGGGCACTGAGGCAGGTATAAGGGGCCACAGGCTGTATATGGGGCCACAGGCAGTATATGGGGCCACAGGCAGGTATTGGGGGCCACAGGCAGGTATATAGGGGCACTGAGGCAGGTAGATGGGGCAACCGGCAGGTATATAGGGGCAGTGAGGCAGGTATATGGGGCCACAGGCAGTTTATAGGGGCACTGAGGCAGTATATGGGGCCACAGGCAGGTATAGGGGGCCACAGGCAGTATATGGGGGCACAGGCAGTATATGGGGCCACAGGCAGGTATATGGGCCACACGCAGGTATATAGGGGCACTGAGGCAGGTATATGGGGCACAGGCAGGTTTATTGGGGCACTGAGGCAGTATATGGGGCCACAGGCAGGTATAGGGGGCCACAGGCAGTATATGGGGCCACAGGCAGTATATGGGGCCACAGGCAGGTATATGGGGCAGCAGGTAGTATATGGGGCTACAGGCAGGTATAGGGGGCCACAGGCAGTATATTGGGCCATAGGCAGTATATGGGGGCCACAGGCAGTAAATAGGGGCCACAGGCAGTATATGGGGCCACAGGCAGGAATAGGGGGCCACAGGCCGTATATGTAGCCACAGGCAGTATATGGGGCCACAGGCAGTATATAGGGGCCACAGGCACTATATGGGGCCACAGGGGGGTAAAGGGGGCCACAGGCAGTATATGGGGCCACAGGCAGTATATAGGGGCCACAGGCAGTGTATGGGGCCACAAGCAGGTATAGGGGGCCACAGGCAGTATATGGGGCCACAGGCAGTATATAGGGGCACACAGGCAGTATATGGGGCCACAGGCAGTATAGAGGAGCCACAGGCAGTATATGGGGCCACAGGCAGGTATTGGGGGCAACAGGCAGTATATATGGGCCACAGGCAGTATATGGGGTCACAGGCAGTACATAAGGGGCCACAGGCAGTATATAGGGGCCACAGGCAGTATGTAGGGGCACTGAGGCAGGTAAACGCTATAAAAATAACAACATTAATACTCACCTTAGCATCCCCGGCGAGCGCGCTCTGTCCTCTTCAGCCAGCGCTCCTCCGGCAGCTCCTCAGGTGCACAGCCTGTGACGCACTGTGCGCCCGAGGACAGGCAGCGGCGTGATGAGATCATTACATCGCGCCGCTGCCAGCTGAGCAGCACGGGGCCGCGGTGGGTCCTCAGTGCAATGAGGACCCGGCGGCCCCGCTGTGTCGGACCCGGAGACGGTCCTACACTGTCTGCGGGGCAAGGAGCGCTCGCTCTCTGCTCCGCAGAAGCCCTCGGCTGTATGTGTGTTCAGCGGATGCTCATGCAGCTGAAGGGTGGCAGGGCCAGTCGTTGTTCCAGGCCCATGGCAGCGGCCTGGAGCCCGGGAGGTTCGGGGCACAGGGGGTTTTATTCGGGGCCCGAGCCCCGAATAAAACAGCCTAACGACGCCCCTGCTACAGACTGTATATTACCACCATACAGGAACCATATAGTTGTAGATACCAGTGTACACAGACTCTTCATATTTATAAGTGATTACAGTGCAGTTACATCTTGTGGCCCCTATAGCTACCTTGACCTTTCCTGCCTGACTATATATAACACATATAGCTACCTAGATCCTGCCTGCCTACCTATATGGCCCATGTAGCTTAACCTACACTCTACATGTCTATATGGGGCCATACAGAGCAAAAGAACTAGCATTTGCCCCAGGGCCCGGGCCCCGTAAGAATCCGGGCCCCGGGGCGGCTGCTACATCTGCTACCCTAGTAGTTATGCCCCTGGTAACATTTATTTGTTGCTGTTTTGGATTCCTCAGTTTAGACCCAGGTCCCTTTTTGTCCCGCTTAATAGCTACAAGGGCTTAGAGGGAACATTTACTTTGGGGACTGTGAACTGTACTGTACTGTATACCAACTGGGTAAAACTCTGTGAGGTTAGTTCCCTTAAGCACTTAGCTTTACATAGGAGAGTAGCCTTTTCAAAGAGAAACATTTTACAATTTAATGCTTAAGTTGCATTACTTAAAGTTTTGTGACCTGTTAAAGATGTCCTTTAGGAATAGTTTTCTGAGTTTCCTTTTTATAGTAAACCAAGTAGGATGTCATTCCAAAGTCTCATATGTATTTCCTAATCAGATTTCAGAATATGTGTAGCATTGGTAATCTCCCCACCATACCCTGTAGGTTTAAATATTTCATACCTGACTTTCAGCAGCTGAATAACTAGTATAATAAATCATCCGAAGATGTGAAAATGCCTCTAGCTATATGAGAAATTTTCTAAAATGACATGAATGATTTCAAGTGCTTAGCTGAAAAGCAGAATTAAATAGAAGGATTGAAAAGAAAACAGAAATATTGCACTTACTTTCTTAATTAATTCTAAATAAAACAAATAAGCAATAAACTGTCTTTTCTCTTTGCTTTAGTCATAAACTCAGAGAGGACACAATGACTATTAATATCAAAATTTAGGAAGGACTATATATAAATGTAAACAAACATACATACACACCAAATAGTCATAAGATTACCCCTTCAGCGTCTGTTGACAATGGATGGTGCGAGTTCTCTATCGGCAGTAACCTCTGTTGGCGTCACTGCCTCGTGGAGGTAATGCTGAGGTTGTTGAGTATCTAGGCTTTTCAAATACATTCAATAGTATGACACTTAAAAGGTTGGTCTATAGAATGAGAATGCTGGGATTTGGGGAAAATATGTGTAAATTGGTTTAGAGTTGGTTCCGTTATAGAAATCAGAGGATGATTATAAATAAAATGTCAAATTTACTAGTGAAATATCATACAGGTCAGTATTGGGTCACTTTCATTTTAAATTGTTTCTAAATAACTTTGTATATGTCTAAGGGCTTGTTCACACGGAGTATACATTCCGTGTTACAAGCACTTTTAGGATCCATCTTGGGGTCCGCACTGTCGGGCCCCAAGACGGATCTAAACAATTAGCAGTGAGATTATCACTGCTGTCGATGCCAAACACGGAGCGGCATTCAGATGAGAGATCGCCACTGCGTGTTTCAAAAGCGCAGCTGAGCTCCGTCTTGAAAAGAATTGACATGCAATTATTTTCAAGAAGGTGCTCAGCTGCGCTTTTGAAAAACGCAGCGGCGATCTCTCGTCTGAACGCCGCTACGTGTTCAGTACAGAGAGCAGTGAATTTCACTGCTAAATGTTTATTGGTCTTGGGGACCAACAGAGCGGACGGACCCCAAGACGGATTCTAAAAGCACTTGTAACTAGGGATGAGCGATTATAATCGACAAAGTTGAAATCGGCACGATTTCTAGGCTGATCGGAAATTTCCGATCACGTGATAATTTAGATGACAATCTGCAGATAATCTATTACTATTGTGCCATTTTCGGCGCTTCCTGTCATTTTGGCAGCCAGCAAATCAGTTTAGAGCATAGAGCAAGGTGAGCTGGGTGAACGACGTCAACACTGTGATGTGTATGGTTGGCATTGGCTGGAAAAATCACATGACCTCGTTTTGCATAGAACAGTGTTTCATGTTCAGCATCAGTCTTTCAGTGTCTAACACTAGAGCAAGACGTGTGCTGCGTGTCTCTCAATACAGCTCAGCTCAGAGACACAGTTCTTCTCTCTATTTATACAGACAACTATGCTTTTAGCTGTGAACATTAGAATATAGGTAGATTAGAGAATTTCAGTTCTTATTTAGTTAGACCCAGACTTTTAAAGAACCATCTAGCTCTGTCCAGCCGCGCTGGGTTGGGGGGGAGGAGTTGGGAGGGAGAGGCCGGCGGACAGACAGGCTTTGGAAAGGAGGGTGTATATTGTGCAGCCCAGACTCTGCTTTGAACCTGCATTGAAATGGTATTTTTTTACCACTTTTTGGCCAGCACACCTCGCACCTGAGGTGAAATTGTACCTTTTATTTTGTGCGTCCCAGTTTTTTTTCAAATAGCCACGTTGTACTTAAATTTGGATACAGAAATTTTCTAGTAACTGTTGGTGTATTTCATTGGTGCAAAAAACACCTTTTGTTATCAGTATAACTTTTAAATAGCTGTATTGCACTTTGGTGCGCCCCAGTTTTGTTCAAAGAGCCACCTTGTACTTAAATTTGGATACAGAAATTTTCTAGTAACTGTTGGTGTATTTCATTGGTGCAAAAACCACCTTTTGTTATCCGTATAACTTTTAAATAGCTGTATTGCACTTTGGTGTGCCCCAGTTTTTTTCAAATAGCCACCTTGTACTTAAATTTGGATACAGAAATTTTCTAGTAACTGTTGGTGTATTTCATTGGTGCAAAACCACCTTTTCTTATCCGTATAACTTTTAAATAGCTGTATTGCTCTTTTGTGTGCCCCGTTTTTTTTCAAATAGCCACCTTGTACTTAAATTTGGATACAGAAATTTTCTAGTAACTGTTGGTGTATTTAATTGGTTCAAAAGCCACCTTTTGTTATCCGTATAACTTTTAAATAGCTGTATTGCACTTTGGTGCGCCCCAGTTTTGTTCAAAGAGCCACCTTGTACTTAAATTTGGATACAGAAATTTTGTAGTGACTGTTCTCGTGTGTCATTGCTGCACAAAACGCAATTCTCATCCGTGAAACATTTGAATAGTTTTATTGCACTCATTGAATCTCAGTTTGGCGCAAATAGCGCACTTGTATGATAGTTTGTTGAAAACTATCAATTCCTAGTCCTACTGGGCAGTTGTAAATCCTTGGGACTGAAGGAAGAACCGGCATCCAGCAGTCTTACCTCCTCGTCCTCCCAGTCACGGCAACAAATGTCATCATCATCAACGTCAGCATCCATCAAACAAGAAGCGAAGGCAGCCCAATTGCCAACTCATGTACCCAACACTGTGGATAATCCATTTTCTTAAGACCTCTTTGATGACAAAATGCGGTTGGGGTCAGAAAGCTTTTCAAAAGATCAAGAGTCCAAAGAGGATGATTTTGTCTGCTCTGACACCCAATCGCTGATGCCATCAGAGGAGGAGAAGGAAGCCGGTCAATCGGCAAAAATCCCGGGCGGTCAGCAACGCCTTGCAGTGCCTGTTGCTTGTAGCCCGCAGCTCCTGGATGCAGAATGTCAGGACAAGGAAGTCACCTGTGTTGATGATGATAATGACGACATTGCTGATCCAACGTGGTCTTTTCTGCAGAATTTGCTTGCGAGAGCTTCATCACTGGATGAGGAGGAAGACGATTGGGTAGTGTCAGTACGGGTCCCGCCTCGAAAAGGGAGAGAGCGGTCGCACAAGTCTGCTGAGATTATTCTGCCAGCCACGATCAGCGGAAACACCGCTCCTCGCTTATCGCCGTCGAAAAGGTCCAGGACCTCTCAAGCCTGGGCCTTTTTTGAGCAAGCCTCTGATTCACCCAGCGATGTCATATGCCGCCTTTGCCGTAAACGCATAAGTAGAGGCAAGAACCTTAGGTGGTTAACCACCACCAACATGTCTAGTCACATGCAGCGAATGCATGAGTTGAAATGGAGGCAACACTTGTCCAAAAAAGGCCAGACCGACGCCGGGCCTCCAACCACTGTCACACCCTCTGTCTCCGCCTCCTCCTCCTCCGCCACCACCAAGCGTTCCTCAGCTGCCCATGTCTCTCAGAGTCATGATCAGGGATCAGCCTCCGCTTCAGCCTCCACCGTCGCCCGAGTACCACCAGCACCACCAGAGACCCATTGTAACCCTTGTCCTCCCGCCAGTTTGATGACCTGCACGCCGTACAGCGGCCAGTCTAGCAGCCAGCCTTCTGTCTTCCAGGTTTGGGAGCAGAAGAAACACTTTAACCCAAACCATCCCAAAGTCAAAAGCCTGAATGTCGGCATTGCCAGGCTTTTGGCCTTGGAAATGTTGCCTTTCCGTCTGGTGGACACAGATGGGTTCCGCCACGTCATGGCCCTCGCCTGCCCCCAATACCAGATGCCGAGCAGGCATTTCTTTGCCAGAAAAGCCGTCCCTGCCCTGGCCAGCCACGTGTCATCTAAAATTTCAAGCGCGTTGTCTGCATCTGTGGCCGGAAAAGTCCATCTGACCACCGACACATGGACTAGTAAGCACGGCCAAGGCCGCTATATCTCTGTGACAGCTCACTGGGTGAGCTGGGTGGATTTCTCTGGTGGTGACGGTGGCTCTCAGGCTCGGCGCACGCTCTTCAAAACCGCAGGGATGGTGCAGGGTTCTTTCCCCCAAGGTCCTCTGGTGGCATCACGTGCCCAGAGAAACCAGGCCATGTTGAAATTAATCTGTCTTGGAGACCGTCCACACACAGGTCAGGAGCTGTGGACGGCTCTCCGCAACGAGACCGAGCGCTGGCTGGGTGCCAAGAACCTTGTGCCAGGGAAGGTGGTGTGCGATAACGGGCGAAATCTGCTGGCCGCCCTTAAGATCGGTAGGCTGGAGCACATCCCTTGCCTGGCACATGTCATGAACCTTGTCGTCCAGAAATTTCTAAAGAGCTACCTGGGTCTGGACTGCCTGCTGAGGAAGGCTCGAAGTCTAAGTTCGCACTTCCGCCGTTCGCACCCTGCTTCGTCCCGCCTGGCTGCGTTGCAGCGTCAGCTCGGCCTTCCTGTCAACCGTCTCATTGTTGACGGGGCAACACGCTGGAATTCCACCCTCCACATGCTCCAGCGATTGTGGCAGCAGCGCAATGCCATTATGCAGTACGAAGTGACACATGGCCTGACAAGCAGCGGTGCGGACCTCGGGGTGTTGAGCCACCGAGAGTGGAGGCAGGTGAAAGAGCTCTGCACCATCCTTGCCAGTTTTGAAGAAGCCACCAAAATGGTCAGTGTGGACAATGCCCTTGTCAGCATGAGCATTGTGGTGATCTTAGTTCTGGAACGATCGTTGGACACTCTGAAACAACAGGTCCCGCCAGCGACGGAGGAGGAGACGGACACAGATGCAGACACGGAGCCTTTCTCTCCGTCAAATCCACAAGGCCCGATAGTTTCACAATTTCATCGGTCTTCATTAGGCAGTGGTTCGGGGTCCAGGGCTAGTGCAAGGTGGTGTGTCAGCTCTCAGAGTGCATCATCTCAGGCAAGTCAGGGCTGTGTTGAAGCTGTGCCGGAGGAAGCGGAGGAGGAGGAGGAGGTATTCCTAGACACCGACGTTACCGACGTCCCTGCCTTGGAAAGAGGTTGGCGCGAATTTGAGGCGGAGGAGAAAGATGAGGAAGATCAGTTTGCTAGTGCCCCTCGACCCAGAGGCTTGGGAAATCAAGGCTCCATCTTTTACATGAGTGCTTGGATGCTCCATTTTCTCCAACATGATCCTCGCATTAAGGCCATCAAAATGAACAACAGTTACTGGGTGGCCACCCCCCTGGATCCCCGGTACAAAACAAAACTCAGCACTTTCCTTCCACCCACCCAAATAGAGAGTAAAATGCAGGAAATGGAGACCTTGCTGATTGATCAACTGGAGACATCTGTTGCGTCTGCTTCACGTTCCCCAAATGTCACGGTGGAACAACATCAGCGAAGTGACAGCAGTAGAGTGCCAAGTAGCCGTAGCGGCAGCAGCAGCAGCAGTCAAGGTGGCAGAAGCCTAATGGGTGACCTCTGGCAATCTTTATTTACCACCTCACCAACGCATGCAATGCAGGGCACACATCCAACACACAGAGATCAGCTTAATATCATGGTGCACGACTATCTGCGTCTCAACACCGATGTTTTTGTATATGTTCCGGACCAAGGAGAATTCTGGGTATCCAAAATGGACGAATGGCCCGAGCTGGCTCGCCACGCCATAGAGGTGTTGTCCTGCCCAGCAGCCAGCGTCATATCTGAGCGGACCTTCAGCACAGCTGGAGGAGTCATTACAGACAAACGCATCCGGCTTTCCACAGATAATGTGGATCGTTTGACTTTCATCAAGATGAATCAGGCATGGATCTCTGATGATGTTGTGGCCCCAATTGCCAAGGTCACCGATTAGTTGCCAGTCTACTTCACATTCCTTTTCAAACAGAAATGGTCCTCTTGAAAACTTTTTTTTAAAATGATCATTTCTTACTGCAATTTTTATTCTCTTTTCCCAACAGTTCATTTTGCTGGTTTTGCTGTGAGGAGACTGTAAAAGACAGCAAGGTTTCATGACAACACCGTATTCCATTTACTCACTTTATCTTTAGAAGTTTTCGCATTGTCAATGGTTTTGAGGTCATGTTGCTGTGAGATACAGCTATAATTATGGTCCTTTGGAACAGAAATGTGGCTTTTAAGTGGCATTTCCCCTCACAATTTTTAATAGTGGCTGAGAAGTCATATTTATAATTTTTTGGGGTCATGTTGCTGTGAGATACAGCAATAATCATGGTCCTTTGAAACAGAAATGTGGCTTTTAAGTGGCATTTCTCCCTCACAATTTTTAATAGTGGCTGAGAAGTCATATTTATAATTTTTTGGGGTCATGTAGCTATGAGATACAGCAATAATCATGGTCCTTTGGAACAGAAATGTGGCTTCTAAGTGGCATTTCTCCCTCACAATTTTTAACAGTGGCTGAGAAGTCATTTTTTTTATAATTTTTTGGGTCATGCTGCTTTGAAATGCAGCAATACTACAGGTCCCATTATAAAAAAATGTTGTTTCTAACAGACATTTGTTCTTCACAATTGTCCAAAGTGGCTCAAGGGTCATGCTTTGAATTTTTGGGGGCATTTTGATGTTACATGCAGCTATACTACAGGTGCTATTATAAAAATTTTTTGTTTCTAACAGACATTTGTTCTTCACAATTGTCAAGAGTGGCTTAAGGGTGATGGTGCTGTCAGAAACAGGAATAGGTAGGAGACTGTTAATGGACACATATTGCAAAATGACTTGTTTTTGCAAGATCTTTAACATGACGAGTTCCGGCGCCAGCACATGGAGACGTGAGGCACAGCAGCTCCCCGCGCCCGCCGGCGATCATACCGAGAAACTGCCGTTTTAATGGCACAGACTGGCTGAGGACAGCAGCCCAGGCTCGCCCACATACCGGCGCGCCTCCCTTACCGCGGACCGCTCGCTACATGACCGCTATCGCCGGTCGCAACGCACCGCTCCCGCTCGCCCGCCTGCCCCCGCTTACCAGTGATGACCAGAAGACCTGCGGCACAAGCCGGCAGTGGGACCGGATGCAACTTGACCGCGCCGCGACCTCGGGCGCATCACTGTGAGGCCGGAGCTCCCGGTTTCAGGATGCTGCTTCACTCTGCCCGGCACCGCCTGCAAGAGACAGCCCAGAGATCAGCGGCGCAAGCCGGAGGAGGGACCCGCTGATAACAGTAAGGGGGCACGTGGCTGCATCGGCGGGCGGACAGAGGGGGGGGGGACGGCTGAACGACCTGCCACCCCAGAGACAGGGTGTATAGCTGCAGGGGCTCCACGCTATAAAACTGGGACAGGGACACTGGCTGGCGTGGTGCAACAGCACAGCAACGCAACAGGGACGCCTGGCCCCTTACTGAGTTGGACACGGGCCACAAATCACCACCTCCCACACCAGTCAGCACCCAGAATACAAAGGGCTGCACCCCCCACCCCTCCACAAGAGCTCCTCATCTCCCTGATGGAGAAGTATCTACTCCGCAGCGCTCAAAAATCCAGAGCAGGCAGAGATCCACTTCTTGCCCCAGCCAAAATGGCGTCTTCTAGCCACATGCATTATAGAGAGGATGAAGGGGAACAAAGTACTAGCAGCAGCAGGAGAGCAGCAAAGTATGCAGATCCTCCTCCCAGCGCCTTCTCGCAGGACACGGCCACTAATCTCACCATTGATTACAAGCTGCTTGCCACGGAAGTTGCGAGGCAAATAGCTCCAGACTTGCAGGCGGCCCTAGAATCCACTATCCAAGCCTCTATGCTGAAACTACAGCAAGACGTGCAAGCCCACTCAGCCCGAATAGAGGAAATGGAAACGAGAATAAATGACCTGGAGACAGACAACAGCACCCTGAACGCCCGCCTGAAGCTCTGCGCCAAGGCCCAATTGGTGCAACAAGACCGCATCGAAGACCTCGAGAATCGCTCCAGACGGAGCAACCTAAGATTGGTGGGTCTCCCGGAATCATTCAAACAGCGCGATCTCCAACCTCTATGCCAGAAGGAGCTACCAGCCGCTTTGGGCATCGATCATAGTTGTCGCATAGAGCGAATCCACCGAGTGGGCCCAGACAGACCCGCCTCCCAAGCAGCCAAGTCCCAACAACGACAGAGAAGCCGAACGGTGATCATGAAATTCCTGGACTTCAATGATAAATCCGAGATTCTGAGAGCCTATCGCAGGCTTAACAAGCCACTTCTCCTCCAGGGACACAAAGTATTACTCTTTGAGGACTTCTCTGCTGATGTATCACAAAGACGGCGAGCCTTCAGTGGAATATGCACAACCCTCTTCCAGCGGAAGATCAGATTCCAGATCCTCTATCCTGCCACCCTCAAAGTGCTCGACCCAGAGGGACCTCCCAGACTCTTCTACTCATCTGCAGAGGCAAAGGAAGGCCTACGGGACATCCTGAACTTCAGGGAGGCCTCTTTCTCCAGAACGACCAGACCCTCTGGAACAACTCAACCATCCATGACGACCAAGGAGGCTCAATCATCCAGACCATCTGCAGGTGCGCGTGGATCGGCTGACACACCTGTGGCCGACCACGGTAGAGACAGGAGGAATAAGAAACGGGACGCCTCTTGGTCTCGATCTCCGTCTCCCTCACCGCCTCCTCTCTCCCCTAAAGAATGCCGCGGGCTGTGAAATGGACTGATTCGAGACTCTACTCCGGACTGAGGCGGTCGAGGCTTCTGATCGGCAAGATCCAGGTTCCGGTTTGGGGGGTGGGGGAAGATTGACTTTCCAGACGGGGCTGGGGCCCAGCCGCCAGGAGGGTGAGGCTTGCTAAAATGGCCTCTGCCTCTCGTCTGGCTGCACCTCTATTATGTCATTTTTGTCTATACGCCAATCAATATTTTTTTTATGTGTTACTGTTGCACAGTGTTTGCCGGTGGGCGAGGGGGGCGCACTGTTATTTGGAAGCCCTCTCGAAACCACGCCCCCATGCCGATGGAAAAAAGGAAGCTCTTCCAACGCGTTGAAGAAGGCGTTATTGGTGGCCTTCTTCTGGCGTTTTTCTGTATTCTTGTCACTAGACAGATGTTAATCTGGCCCTTACACCAGTTGTTAGATTTCTCAGATAGGTTGTTATTGCCATGCGTCCGTCCTCCTCCTTTCCCTCTACTGCTTATAGGTACAAGCCCTGGACCCCTGGTGTTGGCGGCTCATACACCAGTTGTTAGATTTCTCAGATAGGTTGTTATTGCCATGCGTCCGTCTTCCTCCTTTCCCTCTACTGCTTATAGGTACAAGCCCTGGACCCCTGGTGTTGGCGGTGGAGCGGACTCGCCCCCAGTTACTCAGTGCCTACCCACTGCTTTTCCATGCAAAGATAGTCACACTATGCGGATAGTCTCTTGGAACATAAAGGGGCTCCGCTCTCCAAACAAGCGGATGAAAGTGATCCGCCATTTGAAGAGGCTCCGTCCCGATGTGGTCCTTTTGCAGGAGTCGCATCTAAAGGTCGATGATATAAAGCGCTTGGAGAAGCTGTGGGTGGGACATGTCTTTGGGTCTCCCTCCGCGAATGGCAAAGCAGGGGTAATTACCCTTATCCATAAAAATTTCCCCTTTGAACTAGTGTCACACGCCCATGATGCTGAAGGCAGAGTTTCACACCTGATGATTAAATGGGGAGGTCATGACCTCAGTATCTTCAATGTGTATGGTCCCAACGGATCTAACAGGGCATTTTTCAGGGAGTTAGAAGACAGGATCGGCGCTGACCAGACGAAATGCCAGATCATTGGAGGAGATATGAACGCGGTCTTGGACCCAGTCGGGGACAGGAGGGGTGGTCCGATATCCCAAGTTAGAGGCAGGGGTACCACCTCATCAGGACAGGGAGTACTGCGACGTCTTGTAGAGTCCCTTGGCCTCCATGATTGCTGGAGGGAGAGAAATCCTGATGAACGTGATTTCACGTATTATTCCCCGGTACACCAATCATGGTCGAGGTTGGACCACCTCCTGGTCTCAGACACTCTCCAATCCAGAATTGAGGACGCTAAAATTCTGGACATGGTTATCTCAGACCACTCTCCGATTTCCATAGATCTGTCGGAATCATTTCCAAGGGGTTCAGACTTTATATGGAAGTTCCCCTCTTATCTCACAGGGACAGATGATTTTGCAGAAAAGATCAGGGGATGGTGGATGACTTTTGCCTCCGATAACTCCACCCATCAAGACGATCCCTCGCTTTATTGGATGACTGCGAAGGCGGTACTTAGAGGAAGGATAATAGCCCACACTTCAGTGTATAAGAAAAGGCTGAAGGATGCCTACTTGAAGGCGTCGGAGAAGGTTAGGGAGACTTATCAGACCTTCCTGGGGGACAACTCCAAGGGGCCTAGGGAAAATTGGGAAAGGGCCAGAAGAGAGTTTAATCTGTGGGCAGAGCGTAGGGAGGAAGTCCACAGAACACGCTTGCATTCAACCCTTTTCAGGTTCGGGAACAAATCCGGGAAACTCCTTTCCCGGCTCCTGAAGGGCACTTATAAGCCTTCACACATTCACGCCCTTCGTACGCCAGAGGGCACTATCACTACCGACCCTGCAGGGATCAATGACACGCTCCAGCGATACTATGCCATGCTGTACTCCACCGAGGGACAGCCGCTGGCTGAGGAGGGACAACGGTTCCTGTCCAAAATTCGTTTGTCGCACCTATCAGATCTGCAGAGAGAGGAGCTGAATGCAAATATAACCGAAGAGGAGGTCAAGTTGGCCATTCGCCGCTTGAAAGCAGGCAAGGCCCCTGGACCTGATGGATTCTCTGGGGAGATGTACAGGATCTTGATAGATCAGATCACCCCCACCCTCACTGAGTACTACAATCGGATCCTACATACAGGGACCATGCGCCCGGAATCCAAAAATGCCTATATCAAAATTCTTCCAAAGAAGGGAAGGGATCCATTGCTTCCCGCTTCCTATAGGCCCATATCCCTTATAGACATTGACCAAAAGATTCTCTCCAAAATACTGGCCGACCGCCTTGCGCGTTTTATGCCTCAGCTGATAGGACCCTCCCAGAAGGGCTTTATCAAGGGCCGAGCAGCGGTGGGAAACCTCAGGAAGGTACTCGCAGTCCTAGAGAGGATCCGACACAAGCCATTGCCAGGAGAGCAGCCTGTTCTACTGGTCTTAGATGCAGAAAAGGCCTTCGATAATGTTCGCTGGGACTGGCTGTGGATCGTCCTGGATACCCTGAGGATTACGGGGACATTTAGGTCCTATCTTTCCGCCATCTATGATGCTCCAACGGCACAAATTCACACCACAGGCTTCCTTTCCCCAAAATTTCTCCTTCAAAAGGGCACAAGACAGGGGTGCCCGCTGTCCCCCTTACTTTTTAACTTGCCTTGGAGCCCCTGGCGCGGCTGCTCGAGGACTCAGACCTTTTCAAGGGAATACGGATAGGAGACAAGGAGGTGAAGATTGCTTTATTTGCCGATGACCTTATATTATTTCTGTCAAACCCCCTGGAGCACCTCTCCCCAGTCCTAGATGCCCTACAAGATTTTGGCGCGTTCTCAGGGTATAAAGTGAATGTGTCTAAAAGTGAATTACTAGAGTTGGGGCCGAAGCTGCCTCAGTCCCACTGGGCCAGCATAGGGCTAGACATAACCCGGGTTCAGGACCACCTTACCTATTTGGGCATCAAGATTGGTAGGACTCCAGATCTCATGTACAAATTAAATATCCCTCCTCTTATAGACAAAATTTCCCAGGACTTGAGACGGTGGGAATCTTTGCCGCTGTCTCTGGCTGGGAGATGCCACGCCATAAAAATGGTCTGCTTCCCAAAGCTCCTATATCCTCTACAAACCCTCCCCTTCCTTCTCAAACACACGGACATCAATACAATCAATTCATGTTTCTCCAAATTCATTTGGGCGGGGAAAAAAACACGCATCGCTCTACATAAATTAATATTGCCGGTTCGGGTGGGGGGACTAAACCTCCCTGATGTTAGAGGTTACAATTTGGCATGCTTGGCGCGACACATGCTTGATTGGATTGAGGGTTGCTCCCGCTTCTCGAACTGGGAACTGGAGAAGGAACTAATGCTCCCTTGGCATCCACAAGCTCTGTTCCACACCAGATACCCCAAGCTCCCCCCCTTGACAAAGTTGTCCCCATTGATCAGGGACACGATTCTGGTATGGAAGGAGTTGAGGAAACGTTTAGGCCTTTCCTTTGCTCTTTCCAAAGATATGCCCATTTTGGATCATGCCGAGTTCGCCTTGGGTAGAAGCAACCCGATGTTCCGGAAATGGAGAGGTTTAGCCACCGCAGGGCAGTTGATGCATCCACAGCTACATAGGTGGTTGAAACCCTTGGAGATGGTTGAGAAGTTCTCCCTACCAGAGTCACATCTCCTGGCAGCCTACCAGCTCTATTATTTCTGCAGGGGGAGGCTAAGAGATATCTCCAAGGAGACCATCCCTAATGATTTTGACATATTTGTCACCACCCACAAGGATTCTTGTTCCCTTTCGGGCCTTTACGCGGACATGAGAGAGGGGTGCAGAAAGCGAGTCGCCTCACAGGCATTCCACTATTGGCGTCGCCGATTGGGGAATGACCAGGTCCCAGACTTGATCCCACAGGGTATTATGGCCATACGTAAACACATCATCTGTGAGACCTGGCGTGAAACGTATTTTAAGATGATACATAACGCCATCTACGCTTTCAATCTCCCCCCCTCCAGAAATTTCCCGGATCGTTTACAGCATTGTCCCAAATGCGGCGCACACAAAACGGACCTATGGCACGGGTTATGGGAGTGTAGTTATACACAGACCTACTGGGACACTGTCATCCAATATATTAAGCTTCATTTTGGGGTCCACCTGGAAAAACACTACGAGTTTCTGGTTTTTCATTACCCTAGGCCTCCGGACATGGACGGGGGAGAGGGTCCTGGGGAGTTAACTCACCCCACCGGCTACCCCGGTATAGTTCACATTGCCCTTCTGGCGGCAAAAAGGAGCCTACTGCAGTTTTGGCTAAAACCCATCCTCCCGCCCATCTCCAGGGTAATAAAACAGTTAGAGGACTATCTCATAGCCGATAGGCTAGAAACCGAGAGACACAAAGAAACCCGCACTAACGGCTTCTTCAGGAGGTGGAGAACCTTTATAGAGTCACATTACTCCGATAGGGAGATTAGAGCTCTCATGCAGGTGTTTAAATACACAGGATGGTACTGCAGGGAAGGGGTCGGGGGCACGTTGGGAAGATTACAGGTATGAGACTATAAGCTCCCACGACGCAATTTAGACAGTAACGCATTCCTGAGGTTGGAAGGAAAGGACGCATAGGCACACGGTTTAACAGTTGTCCAATCAAACCGATTTATTCTTTCTGTTTTCTTGATTTATACTGTTTATTCTGATATATTACTTGATGTCAATATTTCATACTCTGCATGTGATGTTTACAGACCTTAGGCGCATGGCCTAGAGATTGTACTACTTATGATTTGTAAATTGTAACATGTTAGAGATTCATGTTGGTTAATTAAAAACCAAATAAAATTTGTTTAAAAAAAAAAAAAAAAAAAAAGATCTTTAACATAGCTATCAATCCCTGTATTGAGACAACCCATTTAATACAATTAAAAAAAGAGAAACAAATACATGGTGGGATTCCATCCTATTTTAAAAATGTGTTTTCTAGAATTAAACTACTAAAAAACTTGCATGTACAAAATAGCTGGTAAAAAATTCCTCTGAATTGTACAAGGGAGGTACAGGAAAACTTGACCAGATGTAGGTTATTCAGAGGACATGGAGTATGGAGCACGGACAGAGAACAAAGTACAGAGACAATTTCCTCCAGCACGTTGAGTAAAATGAGAAAAAGAATGCCAAGAAAAAGGGCACCTGGGTGGAACAGGAGCGTTAACCACCAGTATTTCCAAGTGAAGCTCAATTGGTCCGCACTCAAACGGAGGGCAAGCGCTACCCAGGACAGGGACAGTATATGTCCAGTGAAACTAAAATGGTGGTTGAAAGACTCGTTTTCCGGAAATTTTTAATCTGGGGTCATGCAGGTTTGGGGCTCATGCTGTGGCCCAGGACAGGTATAGTCAATGTCCAGTGAAACTAAAATGGTGGTTCAAAGACTCCTTTTTCCGGCACTTTTTAATTTGAGGGTCAGACAGGTTTAATGGTCATACTGTGGTCCAGGACAAGTATAGTTAATGTCCAGTTCAACTAAAATGGTGGTTGAAAGACTCCTTTTTCTTGCACTTTTTAATCTGTGGGTCAGACAGGTTTAATGGTCATACTGTGGTACAGAACCGGTATAGTCAATGTCCAGTTCAACTAAAATGGTGGTTGAAAGACTCCTTTTTCCGGCACTTTTTAATCTGGGGTCATGCAGGTTTGGGGCTCATGCTGTGGCCCAGGACAGGTATAGTCAATGTCCAGTGAAACTAAAATGGTGGTTCAAAGACTCCTTTTCCCGGCACTTTTTAATCTGGGGTCATGCAGATTTGGGGCTCATGCTGTGGCCCAGGACAGGTATAGTCAATGTCCAGTTCAACTAAAATGGTGGTTCAAAGACTCCTTTTCCCGGAACTTTTTAATTTCAGGGTCAGACAGGTTTAATGGTCATACTGCGGTCCAGGACAGGTATAGTTAATGTCCAGTGAAACTAAAATGGTGGTTGAAAGACTCCTTTTTCCGGCACTTTTTAATCTGGGGTCATGCAGGTTTGGGTCTCATGCTGTGGCCCAGGACAGGTATAGTCAATGTCCAGTGAAACTAAAATGGTGGTTCAAAGACTCCCTTTCCCGGCAATTTTAAATCCGGGGGTCATGCAGGTTTGGGGCTCATGCTGCGTTCCAGGACAGGGATATTAAATGTCCAGTTCAAGTAAAATGATGGTTCAAGTCCTACTGCCTTCTGGCACTTTTTAATTTGTGGCTGGGTCATGCAGGTTTAAGGCTCATGCTGTGGTGCAAGACAGGGATAGTGAATGGTCTGTGATTTTTTTTCTGTGGCTTTTATAACCTAAGTGTGTTGCCTAAGATGTAGCACGTATCCATTTGACTGTTGTGGATGTTAATTCCAGCTTCTCCAGCCCTGTTTGGGTGTAAGAATGAAGGTGTTGTTGCTCTCCCATAGACTTTAATGGTCATCGATCATAATCTATCATCGACCATCGAATATCTTGTCGATGATGGTCGACTATCGACCATCGACCGATGTCGATGGCCAACGTAATCGCTCAACACTACACACCGATCACGGGCTTCCAACCACTGTCACACCCTCTGTCTCCGCCTCCTCCTCCTCCGCCACGACCAAGTTTCCTCAGCTGCCCATGTCTCTCAGAGTCATGAGCAAGGATCAGCCTCCTCTTCAGCCTCCACCGTCGCCCGAGTACCACCAGCACCACCAGAGACCCATCCTACCCCTTCTCCTTCCACCAGTTTGACCTGCACGCCATACAGTGGCCAGCCTAACAGCCAGCCTTCTGTCTACCAAGTTTGGGAGCAGAAGAAACACTTTAACCCAAACCATCCCAAAGCCAAAAGCCTGAATGTTGGCATTTCCAGGCTTTTCGCCTTGGAAATGTTGCCTTTCCATCTGGTGGACACAGATGGGTTCCGCCACGTCATGGCCCTTGCCTGCCCCCAATACCAGAGGCCGAGCAGGCATTTCTTTTCCAGAAAAGCTGTCCCTTCCCTGGCCAGCCACGTGTCATCTAAAATTTCAAGCGTGTTGTCTGCATCTGTGTCCGGCAAAGCCCATCTGGTGGTAATGGTGGCTCTCAGGCTCGGCGCACGCTCTTCAAAAAAACGGATGGTGCAGGGTTCTTTCCCACAAGGTCCACTGGTAGCATCACGTGCACATAGAAACCAGGCCATGTTGAAATTGATCTGTTTTGGAGACCGTCAACACACAGGTCAGGAGCTGTGGACGGCTCTTCGCAATGAGACCGAGCGCTGGCTGGGTGACAAGAACCTTGTGCCAGGCAAGGTGGTGTGCGATAATGGTCGAAATCTCCTGGCCGCCCTTAAGATCGGTAGGCTGGAGCACATCCCTTGCCTGGCACACATCATGAACTTCGTCGTCCAGAAATTTCTAAAGAGCTACCTGGGTCTGGACTGCCTCCTCAGCAAGGCTCGAGGTCTGAGCTCACACTTCCACCGTTCGCACCCTGCTTCATCCCGCCTGGCTGCGTTGCAGCGTCAGCTCGGCCTTCCCATCAACCGTTGACGTGGCAACACAATTGAATTCCACCCTCCACATGCTACAGCGATTGTGGCAGCAGCGCAATGCCATTACGCAGTACAAAGTGACACATGGCCTGACAAGCAGCGGTGCGGACCTCGGGGTGTTGAGCCACCAAGAGTGGAGGCAGGTGAAAGAGCTCTGCACCATCCTTGCCAGTTTTGAAGAAGCCACCAAAATGGTCAGTGCGGACAATGCCCTTGTCAGCATGAGCAGTGTGGTGATCTTAGTTCTGAAACAATCGTTGGACATTCTGAAACAGCAGATACCACCAACCATGGAGGAGGACACGGACACAGATGCGGACATAGAGCCTTTCTCTCTGTCGAATCCAGAAGGCCTGACAGTTTCACATCTTTATCGGTCTTCATTAGGCAGTGGTTCGGGGTCCAGGGCTAGTGCAAGGCGACGCCTCAACCCTCAGGGTACATCATCTGAGGCAAGTCAGGTCTGTGTTGAAGCTGAGGCGGAGGAAGCGGAGGAGGAGGAGGATGAGGTATTCCTGGACACCGACGTTACTGATGTCCCAGTCTTGGAAAGAGGTTGGCACGGATTTGAGGTGGAGGAGGAAGATGAGAAAGATCAGTTTGCTAGTGCCCCTCGACACAGAGGCTTGGGAAATCAAGGCTCCATCTCTCTTATGAGTGCTTGTATGCTCCATTTCCTCCAACATGTTCCTCGCATTAAGGCCATCAAACTGAACAACAGTTACTGGATGGCCACTCTCCTCGATCCTGGTTACAAAGCGAAACTCAGCACTTTCCTTCCATGCACCCAAATATAGAATAACATGCAGGAATTGGAGACCTTGCTGATTGATCAACTGGAGACATCTGTTGCGTCTGCTTTACGTTCTTCAAATGTCACGGTGGAACAACGTCAGCAACGTGACAGCAGTAGAGCGCCAAGTAGCCGCAGCAGCAGCAGCAGGCAGTGTGGCAGAAGCCTAATGGGTGACCTCTGGCAATCCTTATTTACCACCTCACCAACGCATGTAATAGAGGGCACACATACAACACACAGAGACCGGTCTTATAATCATGGTGCGACGACTTTCTGCGTCTCAACACGATGTTTTTGGATATGTTCGGACCCTATCAACTTCTGGGTATCCAAAATGGATGAATGGCCCGAGCTCGCTCGCCACGCCATAGAGGTGCTGTCCTGCCCAGCAGCCAGCACCATATCTGAGCGGACCTTCAGCACAGCTGTAGGAATCATTACAGACAAACGCATCCAGCTTTCCACAGATAATTTTGATCGTTTGACTTTCATCAAGATGAATCAGGCATGGATCTCTGATGATGTTGTGGCCCCAATTGCCGAGGTCACCGATTAGTTGCCGGTCTACTTCACATTCCTCTTCAAACACAAATGGTCCTCTTGATTATTTCTTATTGCAATTTTTATTCTCAGTTCCCAAAAGGTCATTTTGCTGGTTTTGCGGTGAGGAGACACCAATTGTACAAGGTTTCATCAAAAAAACTTATTCCATTTACTCACTTCATCTTTCAAATTTTTCGCACTGTCAGTGGTTTTAGGGTCATGGTGCTGTGAGATATAATCAAGGTCCTTTGGAACAGAAATGTGACTTCTAAGTGGCATTTCTCCCTCACAATTTTTAACAGTGGCTGAGAAGTCATTTTTTATAATTTTTTGGTCATGCTGCTGTGAAATGCAGCTATACTACAGGTCCTATTATAAAAAAATTTGGTTTCTAACAGACATTTGTTCTTCACAATTGTCAAGAGTGGACAAAGGGTGATGTTTTGAAATTTATGGACCATGGTGCTGTCAAAAACAGGAATAGGTCAGACACTGTTAATGGACACATATTGCAAAATGACTTATTTTTGCAAGATCTTTAACATAGCTAGCAAGATGTGGTAGGATTCCATCCTATTTTAAAAATGTGTTTTCTAGAATTAAACTACTAAAAAAACTTGCATGTACAAAAAAGCTGATACAAATATTCCTCTGAATTGTACAATGGAGGTACAGGAAGACTTGAACAGATGTAGGTTATTCAGAGGACATGGTGTATGGAGCACATTCGCCACCCCAAGAACAGAGACAATTTCCTCCAACACGTGTAAAATGAGAAAAGAATGCCAAGAAAAAGGGCACCTGGGTGAAACAGGAGCGTCAACCACCAGCATTTCCAAGTGAAGCTCAATTGGTCCGCACTCATACGGAGGGGCAAGGGCTCTCGTAGAGGCAGAAATTTCTCACGCGCTATGCAGGCCTTGACTGTGTACTGAGGAAGGCTGGGGGTCTTAGCTCACACTTCCGCTTCCGCACTCAACTGTTTCCGTTGCTGTGTCATAAGGGAATTTTTGCCGTGTTAATGGATGACGGACACCAACCTGGGCTCTCACTGCATCCACTGTAACTCGGGCCCTGCTAGCTGAACCTGCGTGTTAATAGATGACGAACACCAGCCCTGGCTCTCACCACACCCACCGTAACTCTGACCCTGCTAGCTGAAACTGCATGATCCACGTTACAGCCTCACCCGCCTTGATCAGTAATTTCCTTCAACCCACTTGACAGTAGAATGCAAGATTTTCAGACAGGCCTCGTTGACCTCCTGGGGACATCTGTTTCGTTTGCTTCACATTCTAATATCACGGTGGAACAATGTCACCAGTAGAATGGCAAGTAGCTCTAACAGCTGCAGTATTGGAAAACAAGTTGTTTTTAATATAGTTTTTGGGTCATGCTGCGTTACAGGATATGGATAGTCAATGTCCATTTCACTAAAATACTGCTTTAAAGACTACTTTCTTCCGGCACTTTTTAATCTGTGGGTCATGCAGGTTTGAGGGTCATGCTGCGGTCCAGGACAGGCTTAGTCAATGTCCAGTTCAACTAAAATGATGGTTCAAATAATACTGCCTTCTGGCACTTTTTAATTTGTGGGTCATGCAGGTTTAAGGGTCATGCTGTGGTACAAGACAGGTTTAGTGAATGGTCTGTGACGTTTTTTTTTGTGACTTTTATAACCTATTTGTCTTGCCTAAGATGTAGCACGTATCCAGTTTACTGTCGTGGATGTTAATTCCAGCTTTTCCAGCCCTGTTTAGGTGTATAAATGAAGGTGGTGTTCCCCTCCCATAGACTTGAATGGTCATCGGCGATAATCTGTTATCGACTATCGGATATCGTCATGATAACTGCCGATATCGACTATCGAATCGATAACGATTGTTGACACAATCGCTCATCACTACTTGTAACACGGAGTGTATATTCCGTGTGAACAAGCCCTAACAGAGTATAATTGCAATATTTGCAGACAATACAAAGCGATGTGTGGAAATCAACACAGACGAGAATAATATAGTATTACAGATGGATTTGAGGAAGTTGGACGTTTTGAGTGGAGAAATGGAAAATTAAGTTTAATGTAGATGTGAATAAGTCTAGTGTCATGCATTTAGACTGGGAAAATAAAATATACTAGTATATACTAAATTTGTATAAATTTGGGGGGGCCCTGGGCCGTTTTTTTTCCCCAAAAAGGGGGGAAAAAATTGGGAATGGGTGTTGTGTTTGGGTTGTTTTTTTTTTTTTTTGGGTTTGGGTTTGGTTGGGGGGTTGTTTTTTTTGTTTAAAAGTACTTTTTGGGGGTTTTTAATCGGGGTTTTGGGGGTGGGGGGGGGGCAGGGGGGGTAGTTTTTTGGGGGGTTTAAAAATTGCCTCGGTTTTTTTTGGGGGGGGTTTGGGGTTTGGGTTTGGGGGAAAGGGGAGGTTTTTGGGGGTGGGGGGGGGTTTTTTTTGGTTTTTTCTTTTTTCCGTGGGGGGTTCCTTTTTATGGGGGTTTTTAATTTTTTTTAGTGGGGGGGTTTTTAAATGGGGTTGTTTTTGTTTTGGTTTGGGTTTTGGTTGGTTTTATTTGTGTTTGGGATGTTGTGTTTTTTGGGGGTTTTTGTGGGTGGTTTTTTGGAAAAAAAGGGGGGGGGGGGGGGGCCCGGGTTTGTTTCGTGGTTTGGGGTTGGGTTTTGAGTGGGTGGTTAAAGTTTTGAGTTTTGTTGTTGTGTAGATTTAATAAATTTTTTTTTTTTTTAAAATTTTTATATTTTTCTTTAAAAATTGGGTTTAAAATGGTTAAAATTTTGTTTGGATTTTTTAAAATTAAAAATTTTATGTTTTTTAAATTTTTTTTTTATTTTTTGATTTTTTTGGTTGGGAAAATTTAAATTTTTTTTTTTTAAAAAGTTTTTATGGATTTTTTTTTTTTTTTTATAAGGGAAATATTTGTTTTTTTTACTGAAAATATTTTTAATTTTTTAAAATTTTTTTATATTTTTTTTCATTTTAGGGTTTTTTAAAAAATTGATTTTCCTTGGTTAAAAGATTTTTTTTTTTAAAACCCCCCTTTAAAATTTTAAATTGGAAAATTTTTTTGAAACAACGGGTAAAATAATTTAATTAAAAACTGGAAAAACTTAAAAAGATAAAAAAAACAGGGTTTCTAAGAAAAATTTTAAATAAAAATTAAAGGGGAATTTTTTATTTTAAATTTTGGGGAATTATTTGGAAATTTTAAAAATTTGGTTGTAAAGTTGGAAAATTTTATTTGTTTTACTAACTTTGTGTTTATATTACCCTAAACTAATACAAAAAATCGATTAGTGGTTGGGGAAATTTTGACCACGCTTAAAAAATTTTAATTTTTTTGAAATAAATGTTTTTTTTAATTGTTCCACTAAAAATTTTTTAAATGTAGGGAAAGTGTTTAAATTTTTCCAAATAGATGTTTGTTTTTTTTCTTTGTTAAGGAGTAAAAGTGTTTTTTTGCTCTGAGTGCACTAGGCTTCTCTGGGGTTACCCACCTTCCTGCCCGGCTCTTCCCCGCGTGTGTTATTGATAGCAGGGGTCATCCACAGAAAAAGCTGGCGTTTGAGAGTTGAGTGTTTTATTAAAAAGGGAAAAATTTTTTTGTTTACTTTAGCTTTGGTTTTTCCTGGAAATTTGAAAACTCTCTGTGCTCATGTAGGTAATTAGCAGCCTTTGAATGTGGGATTGCTAAACATGCATTGAATCTGCTTTCCCCTTTTGTATTTTTAACATGAACTTAATTGCAGATGACATGGTTAGGAATAACGTAAATTATCCACTTAAAGTCACCTTCTTAACCCAGCAAGAAGTGAATTCAAACTCAGATGACAGTTCAGGGGCTCCCTCCCACTTCAGGAGGAAGTCATCTATATAAAGGCCATGCCACCTGATGTGGGGGGAAAATGGTTTATATAATGGATTAAAATCATTGCTATTTAATGATGATTTGGACTCTTGTAATATTATTTGACTGCCTATAACTACATAAAAATATAATTAATGTCAGTAATAATGTTCTTTTCTCAAGCTATTCTTCTTTTGTTTTTAAAAACCCCCCCCCCCCCCCCTTTGACAGAGGAAAATTTTAATTTCTAATAGTTTAACCTAATGCTATCGGTTCAGCTCTCTCGTTTCATTTTTTAAAGAACCAACCCAAAGTTATTGCTTTGACCCATTTAGTGAGTTCATTACTGTAAGAGCAATGAGACTATAGAAATCACTACCACAAAAGGTTGTGATGGTGGATTCATTAAACAAGTTCAAGATGGGCTTAGATGCCATTCTTGAAAAATATAATACCACAATGGTACGGTTAATACACTCTAGACATAGGATTTTGATCCAGGTATTATTCTTATTACCATATGTGGAGGTGGGAAAGAATTTTTCCTCTTGTATGGGACAATTGATATGCGTCTCATTGAGGATTTTGCCTTCCTCCGATCAACACTGTAGAATTATAGGTTGGACTCGATGTGTCATTTTCCAACCTTATCTACTATGCTACTTTGTTATTTACTTTTTAATACATACTGCTTTATGTTTTATCTTCAAATTTAAAAAAAAACAATGACTATGACAATTAACAATATCAAAATTAATTATATCAATGACAATGATATATTCTCCATGACAGTGGGCCCATCTCTGATTCAGACTAGGAAGTCTTTGTATAAGGACAGTTTATGCTCTGTTGGACTAAATCATTTAAAAAAAAATTAATGGTAGGGTTAACATTGCATTTGTTACTAATGCAGTTGCGGGAGAAATCTAAAGGTGCTCAGTTGTATCAAATGAAAAAACCTGATCTTTAGGGATTACAATCTGCTGAGGTGACTATTATAGGGAAGAAGTCAACCTCATGAGACAAGGTCATACACATAAAATGTTCTACACTTGGATTGCCTAATTGTGCATGTTTATGTTCTAGTCATCTTTGAAGGGGTTTGTCTCACAGGAAAACAAAAAATCAGACATACTGAAATCCAATTAGCCAATCCTCAGTAATGTTTTTATAAAGCAATATTGAAAAAAGCTACAGGATCCATTTGTAATAAAATGTAAAAAGTTATTCTCACCACCTTAATCATCTTTAGACATATAAGCAAAGGTAAATAATGACTATTACCAAACACATTGCTGTTCTGATTTTACTAAATTTCAGAAGTTTTGTTTACAGAAGGTTTCATAGGATTCAGATCACCGCTACTCTAGCAGCCCTAGCCAGGATGGTGACATCACTCCCCGTTGTGTCTTATCAGCAGAGCAGGAGCTTATTTGTCTTTTTACTGACAAACATTAACCCTTTAGAGTTCTGTAGCATTGAGCCTTGCTGTTAAAACCCCTCCATCAACAATGTCACCCTAAAAGTCTCAGCTATGAAATGCAGAGCTGATATGCCAATTACTGCTGTATAAAAATCCACAGTCTGAATAGGGATTGGGAGCCTGAAGCTGGCTCTGAAGAGCATGCTCTGTGAAACAATATGCTGAGAACATGGTAAGGCACTGAAATGCATATAAGTACTCATTTTTAGAAGCCAGTGTTTTGGGACAGGAGTCTGCTTTTCCTCTTTCCAGTGGCCTTACGTATTTCTGCCTATAGTGGAGGACATTCCATTATATAGCTAAGCTACTATCAAACTGAGTCTTGCAATGTCTGTCAAAGTTATACATTAACATAATCCCCAACACATAGAGTCTCATGGTAAAAAAAAATGCATACCGCATTGGAAATATTTTTTTCCTGCAGCCAGCTCAATAGAGCAATATCATTAAACGCTGACAAATATCACTTGTTTGGGGTGAAAAGAGCACACATTTTTTTCCCCTGTCAGTTAGCAGGGGGTCTATGAATATGTTTACTGTATCTCACAGCAGTGTAAAAGTAGCCCTAAAGTTAAAGCTTTTATCAGATGTATAGAAAATAGTGCTCAACTTCACCATAATACAAATAATTTACATTAATATATTTGGATAGAGTATACATAATTACAAATATATCAAGCAAAACATTTTTCATTCTACATAGAATCTCCAATCTGATTTTGTCTATTATTGTGAATATTGTAAGATGAAAATATATAAAGGATGTAATATTATGTAATATTATGGGCAGACACAGAGAGTAGAGGGCCTTTGTGTCTTCAGAAGATCACCAGAGAGCACCTCTCTTGTGTCAAATGAATGTTGACAATGAATGTTGCCTAGTTCATCACTTCCAATTAGACATTGGGTAGCTTTAAACTGCTTTTAGAATGGTAGAGGGCCCAATACCTACTGGGCCTCTCTGCAGCTGCACATGATGCACATATGGTATGCCAACCTAAGAAATGGTTCAGATTTGTCCCTTTGTAATCTAAACACAGGTTTCAACATTTATGAGCAGAGCTTTGCATGCTAACAAGGCTTCATGAAGAGAAAGGCCATCAATATAATAATATACAGTATCTTATGGATAAAGTGTGCCCTAATTTGCCATTTTCCCTTCACAGTGTTGTTAGTGGTACAAGGTCTCAAGTGTAAATTAGGAGCAGCTGTGGACAATGCAGTAGGGTGTACCAATATGGCGATTTCCCCACTTCCTGCCTGAGGCCGGAAGTGGGGAAATGGAAAACAAGGCGGCGATAGGAGCCTTCACAAGGCTTCCATCTGCCATGTTAAGCGATCAGGGCTCCACGATTTCAATGGGGGTTCTCCGATTGCAGTAAGAATCGGTGCGAGGCAGGATTTCTCATTCATTTGGCTGCAGTGTCTAAGGGGTTAAACAGCACAGGATGGCGGCGGCGACCTTCCGCGCTGTAACCGCCGAGTGTTAGCTGCAATTAGCACTGCAATCCCACTACAAAGCCCCTTACTGCGTCTATGACGTACTCATACGTCATATGTCGTTAAGGGGATACTTCTTTATCAGTTTAAGGCTTGCTTCTAATCTGCGTTAGAAGTTTGGAACTTATTTTGCTGAGGTGGAAACACAAACAAAAGGATATTTCAGAATGGATACCAATTGTGCCCGATGGACCCTAGTACATGGGTCTGTCAGATTTCGATTGTGGTGTTCGTGGTATCCATTCCTTATGGAACAACGCTTATGTGAACCAAGCCTAAGATTATATACTTTTATTATTATACTTTTTAGGAGAGCTTAATTCTCTCAGCAGCTGTACTGCGCTTCAGATTTGGGTCAAAGTCAAATTCAGTCCGAATCCGAGTGCTTCAATTTGGTTCAACCAGTATTGATTTTTAGTACTGATATCCAATATTGAACAAAATAAACAAATAATTTTAAACAATGTTCCTGTCCGTACCTTATAATTGAACCTCAATACATACAGGCAGCACACACAGTTTAAAGACAGCATGGTTACATTCTATTAGAACATACAAATTACAATACATACCACAAATAATAAGAAATAAATTTATTTTTTTTAAAAAGCTCATAGAAAGTATAAAAAAACTAATAGCAATTCCAGTATTGTAGTGTACATTTTTTTTTTTTTAAAACTAGTTTTTTGGTTTTATAAAAGTGACATTCTGTTAATTAAACAAATACACTTGGAGTGTGAAAATTTCCATGCATTGTATATGTAAAAGCATCAGAGAAAAAACGTGAAACTAAATTTTCTAGTTATTTTAAATATCGGGGAATAAAAAACATACGACACATAAATAACAACAATACAACCTAAAGGGGTGTTGGGGTGGGGGTGTGGAAAGTGTAATTTTCCATTCTCATCAAGTACAATATGTTCACAAAACAGGATAATAGCAATGTCTCTAGCGAGAGGACATTCACAATTTGGGCTCTATGAATGATTCTCTCCGGAATGTGTGGGGATGGTGGATGGGGATTTTGGGGTCCAATGAAGGGAGTTGTAGTCGGCCAAGAGTGGCAGCCCCTTCTAGGTACCACTTGGAAAGTCTAAAGGGGAAGACGAGTTTCCATATCTCCTCGGGGGGCATAAATGCTTCGATGAAAGGTTTCCAGGTGGCGAAGAATTTGTCCGTAAGTGTTAGCTTAGTCAGCTCGACCTCGATTCTTTCAAGATTGAGGTAGGGACTTGACTTGAAAGCACAACCTCACCTACACTCGGTACCTCTTCGTCTAGCCATCTGGAAAGGTCGCACCGTTTCGCGGCTAGAATTATGTGTAGGAGTTTGTGGTTGCTGGTCAGATCGGTTAGGTCATGAAAGAGACATACTGCGGGAGTACAAACAATGTCAATGTCCCCTTTTCTTCTCAGCATATTCCCTAAGTCTTCCCAGAATTTAAGAGTCTTAGGGCAAAACCACATCCCGTGTATCAAGTCGGTCTTTTGCTGTTTACATTTGGGGCATGCTAACTTGCGATTGGGAGCAAGGGGATGAGGGGGGATGTTAAAGCCATATATGGCTTGGTGCATGAAGCGAAAATACGTTTCTCGCCACTTTTCACTAATTATGGCTCTACTGACTTTGTTCCAACCGTCCAAAGCGGCTTGTGGCATGTTTAGCCCCGGGAAGTAGGTCTCCCATTTAAATAATGTGTTGGGTGAGAATCCAGACACCTTAGAGTCTCGTAATTTCGCGTAGAGGAGGGAGAGGGAATGTCTTGAGGATTGTGGGCCCATCAGTTCATCAAATTCATTGGAGGGGAATTCTCTAGTGAGGTTAATCACCCTAGATCTTACAAAGCTTGGTATTTGGCCATAGGTCAGAAAATGCTTGGAGGGGATGTTATATGTCGTTTTAAGGTCGGGAAACGTGTGGTATTTAAATGTTTGTTTGTTAAAGATATGGTCAACCTTAGCCAGTCCTTTTTCCCTTCAACTCTGAAGATGGGAGTCGCCGATATTTTGGTCAAGTTCTGGGTGACCACTTAACGTTATGTTTGCTAAGGTAGGGGTGAAAGTTTGAACAATTTTTACAGATTTCCAAGTGGCGTTTGTGTGCGCATCAAAAGGCAAGTTTGATATCTTGTGGATTTAGAAATTTTGGTGTGCAAGAGGGCTGAAAGACCCCAAGGGGACGCCGGAAAAGTCTCCATCTCTATTTTGGTGTAGGTTGTCCCTTTGCCCAAAGTAAAAAGCAATTTTTGAGGTTGGGGCCAGGTTATACATCCTCCACCCGGGGGGGTTTTTGCCCTGAGTTGGTAGCTAAGTTTGGCCCAGCGCTATTCTTGGTTTTTTTGTTTTGCCAAAAAAAAAATTTTGGAAAACCCAGCCTGGTTTTTTTTGTTGTGGGGTGTTTTTGGAGCAGAGGAAATGGTTTGAACGGGTATAAAAGTTTGGGAAAAACTTATCATTTTTTTAAAATGGCATGCCGGGGGGGGGGGGGGAGTTCCGACCTCTACCAGTTCTTAAGAATTTTCAGAGAGAGGGGTATTTTAAAGGGAGTAGATCAAGCCGGGGGCTTTTATGAAAATTCCCAAGGTATTTAATTTGACTTTTCGCGTTTGTGGATTGGGGTATGTATTTGTTTTAGTGAAAAAGGGTTTTTAAATTGCCGGCAATTCTCAAGAGCTCGATTTGGACTCTTTAAAATTTTAAATCCTGAATAAGACTGAAAAGGGTAGGGGGAAAAAAAAAAAAAAAATCAGAGAAAAAAAAAAAAAAAAGAGGAGGAAACAAAAAAAAAAAAAAAAAAAAAAAAAAAGAAAACGGGAAAATTTCGTGCCTCGGGTTTTCTTAGAGGGTAGTAAAGGAAAGTGAAAAGGTCCCGCAAGACGATTTGTCGAGTACGGGGGTTTAGCCAACCCCCGTTCCCTTTAAAAGCTTTTTCTGTGTCGGTCGCGGGCTAGGGCCTGGGGGGAGGTTTTTTTTGGAGATTTTGCCTTTTTCAAGAATAACGTACTTTTCTAAATTAGTTAGCGGTCTCCCTTGGACAAAAACCACTTGGTGAGGGCTTCAAATTTGTATGAATGGGCAAAAGGGGGTTGCCAAAAATTTTTGGAGAGTGTTTTGGGTCTAAATTTTATCAGGGAAATTGGCCAAATGAGGCGGTTGGTCGATCTTTTCCTGGCTTGGGTAATTTTTTTTGTGGGCCCTTTGGTAGTTTGGGGTAGAATATCCGAGAGGTAGGTGTTAACAAGAAAAGGGGGTTGGGGTGATCTGAGGTTTTAGGGCCTTATAAAACTCCCCGGTTTTAAAAAAAAAAAAAAAAAAAACGTTGGCCCGGGTGCCCCTTTTTTGATTTCAGTTTGGTTTCGCCGAAAACGAGTTCGAGGTCTGAAAAACCCGGGGGAAAACCCGACTGAAAACCCCCTCTGTCGAGGGGAGGGAAATTTCAAGTTTTGAAAGCCAATCTGGAGCTCGTCTTGGTCTTGGTCTTCCTTGGAGGCTCCGCACTTGCATGGGCTACGGGCGGGTTGTGATGGCGGGGTAAATCTGTCCATTTTGCCCCGATGTCCAGGAGCTCGCTTTCTAGCTTCCAAGCATGGCGGCGCCGGAACCAGAAGTCGCTGTACATGATTTTAATATGAAGAGTGACCACCTCCTAATGAATGATTAATGAAACATGCATCAGGGTGATTTTTGCTTGTAAGGATACAGAGCCCTGTTCATGCATTGGGGTAATGTTAATCATTTTAACATCCCACAATAGGACTAGGGGGGGAAATTTTTTGGGACATTAACTAAAAAATAA